>PVKA01005703.1:0-88612 GCA_004027165.1 Ctenomys sociabilis
AAAAAAAAAAAAAAAAGAAAGAAAAATAGACTGGCACAGTAGATTAGGAAGCAAAATACAACAATATGCTGTAAAAAGAAACTCTTAACTCAGAGAAATTCATAGGCTTAAAGTCAAAGGATGGAAAACAATAATACATACCCCAAAGCCACAGAAAAAAGCAGGGGTAGCAAATCTGTTCACAGACAGTCTCCGATTCAAACCAAGAATGACCAAATGAAATAAAGAAAGCCACTACATACAGCTTAGGGGAAAAATACAAGAGCGAGAGGTAGAAATCATAGATATGAATGCACCAAACACAGGAGCACCCAGCTCTCTAAGACAAATCCCAACAGCCATGAAAAGTTTAATATCCAATATCAAAGTCTTAAGAGGAGACCTTAACAGCCCCTTATCCCAAAATGATAGGTCAAACAGACAAAAAAATTAGAACTGAACCAGAACGTGGAACCAGAACTTGGAAAATATGGACCTCATGGACATATACAGAGTATTCAATCATACTTGAATACATATTTTTGAGCTGCACATGGGTCATTTTCTAAAATAGACCACATACTAGTCCATAGGTTATACGTAAGTATATGCAAAAAACAGAAATTATCCCATGCATATTATCTGTCCACAGTGCAGTGAAACTGGAAATAAATAACAAAAGAAATGACAAAAACCATAAATACATGAACATTGAACAACACATTCCTCAGCACAGAAAGCAGTTCTTATGGAGAGATTTATACCTGTGAACCCACCATTAGGAAAAAACAACAGGAACAAATAAACACGCTAATGTTGGACCTCAGGCATCCAGAAAAAGAAGACTAAAACAAATGCAAAGCCTCAAAACAGAAGGAATTCATTAAGATTAGAGGAGAAATTAATGCAATCAAGACAAAGAAAACAGTATAAAAATTTAACAAGTCCAAAAGCTGGTTATTTGAAAGATTAAATAAAATTTATCAGGTCCTACCTAATCTCATCAAAAAGAGGAAAGAAAAAAATTCAAATTCAAGCAATAAAGAATGAAAAGGGTGAAGTTACCACAGACCCTGTGGGAATTCAGAAGATCATCAATAGCTATTTTGAGAATCTTTATTCTCACAGAACTGAAGACAAAGAAGAAAAGGACACATTCCTAGAAAGGTACAAATTACCAAAACTGAATAAAAAAGATATAAGATATCTCAATAAGTCAATAATAACCAGTGAAATTCAAAATGTAAAATAAAAAAAAAAAACCTACCCACAAAGAAAAGTCCAGGTCCTGATGGATTCACAACTGAATTCTACAAGAAATTGACAGAAGATATAATCACAATTCTCCTCAACTCTTCAATGAAATTGAAAAGGGAACATTTCTCCCAAATCATTCCTGGAGGCAAGTATTATACTGATATCAAAACAAGAAAAGATGCAAATAAAAAGAGCACTATAGGCCAATCTCCCTCATGAACATAGATGCAAAAAACGTCAATAAAATCCTAGCAAACAGAATACAACAAATCATCAAGAAGATCATACACCATGACCAGGTAGGATTCATCCCAGGGATGAAGTACGGTTCAACATACAAATCTATAAATGTAATGCACTGTATCAATAGAGCCAAATAAAAAACCACATGATCATCCCAATTGATGCAGAAAAGGCTTTTGACAAAGTCCAACAAACATTCATGTTCGAAATCTTACAGAAAATTTGAATAGATGGCCTCAACCTCAATCTGGTAAAAGCCATGTATGACAAGCCAAAGGCTAACATGGTTCTAAATGGGGAAAAACTGAAATCTTTTACTCGCAGATCTGGTACAAGACAAGGATGTCCTCTATCACCATTCCTACTCACTGTATTTCAGGAACCACTAGGTAGAGCCATTAGACAAGAGAGAGGAATAAAACGAGTAAGAATAGGTAAAGAAGAAGTTAAGCTATTATTATTTGCAGATGACATGATACTTTACTTGGCAGACCAAAAAAACTCCACCAAGAAGCTACTAGAATCAATAGACAAATTCAGAAGCATAGCAGGATACAAAGTCAGTATCCAAAAGTCAATAGTATTCCTCTAAACAGATAACAACCACACTGAGAGAGAAATTAGAAAAACAATGCCTTTTACAATAGCACCACAGAAAATGAAATACTTAGGAATTAATCTAACTAAAAAAGTAAAAACTCTATTCAATGAAAATTACATTACTCTGAAAAAAGAGACCATAGAGGATTTCAGAAAATGCAAAGGTATTCCCTGCTACTGGATAGGAAGAAACAACATTGTAAAGATAGCCATACTCCCAAAATTGTTACACAGATTTAATGCAATCCCTATCAAACTACCACCAACATACCCCCAGACCTAGGGAAATCATTCCTAAAATTTATTTGGAACCAGAAAAGACCTAGAATAGCAAAGGCAATCCTGGGCAACAAAGGCAAGGCAAGAAGCATCACAATTCCTGACTTAAAATTATACTACAAAGACACTGTGATAAAATCAGCATGGTACTGGCAAAAGAAGTAGACCTTAGGATCAGTGGAATAGATTTGAAGATGCAGAAGCCACTACAAACACATTCAGCCACCTTACCTTTGACAAAGAGGCCAAACATGCTTACTGGAAAAGGATAATATCTTTAACAAATGGTGCTAGAGAAATTGGCCCTTTACATGCCAAAAACTAAAACTTGACCCAGGCCTGCCAACATGCACTAAACTAAAATCAAAATGGATTAATGATCCATTAAAACAGAAACATTAAATTGAAGATGTACTCCTAAGTGAAATGAACCACACCCACATGTGTAAAGTAGGTGGAAATCTTGAAGATATAGGGGTAAGTAAACAGTTCATGAATGAAAATCAAACAGCACGGGAAATATTTGAAAGAATCAACAACTGGGACCTCTTGTTATTGAGAAATTTTTGCACATCAAAAGAAATTACCAACAAAGTGAAAAGATAATCCATAAATTTGGAAAATATCATAACTAATAACACTCTGACAAAGGTGTTCTATGTAGGATTTATAAAGATCTGAAAAACATTAGGGCCCCTACATTTAAAGACCAATCCAAAAATGGACATCTGAAATGAACACACAATTCTCAGAGGAAAAAATACAAAAAATTAATACATACATGAACAAATGCTCCACATCATTAGCCATCCATGAAATGCAAATTAAAACAACACTGAGATACCACCTCATCCCACAAAGAATGGCTATCATAAAGAAATCAACCAACAACGTATATTGGAGAGCCTTGGGAAAAAAAGAACACTTCTCCACTGCTGGTGGGAATGTAGACTGGTGCAACCATTATAGAAATCAGTGTGCAGACTGCTTTAAAAAGTAGGACTGGAAATCCCATTCAATCCAGCTATCCCCCTTCTGGGAATTGTCCCAAAAAACTGAAAACATATAATGTATCATAGTGAAATACATGCACCTATGTTTATAGAAGCACAATTTGTGATAGCCAAATCTTGGAAAGAACCAAAATGCTCATTACCTGAGGAATGGAAGAAAAAGATGTACTGTTTTTATACAATGAAGTATTACTCAGCTATGAAGAATGATAAATTCAGGGCCAGAGAGATGGCTCAGTGGAATAAGCGCTTCCCTGGCAAGCACAAGGGCCTGAGTTCAATTCCCGTTTCTGTCAAAAAAAAAAAAAAAAAAAAAAAAAAAAAAAAAAAAAAAGAATGTAAACTCAAAGCCCTCATGCATAAGTGGATGCAACTTGAAGAAGATATACTCATGAGTGAAATAAACCAGACCCACATGTGTAAATATCATGTTGCCTCCCTAGTAAAGGAACTCAAAAGAAGAAATAAAAATCGAAGGTTATAACATGGTTAAATAGAAAACAAGACCTTAAGGATTAAACAACAAAGAGAGAGAAAGAAGAAAGTTAAGGAAATACAGCAGGAGCAATACATCTATATAAACAAAATGATTAAGGCACTGGTCCTAAGAATCTCCATCAGGTTCTTGAAAATAGCAGTTAATGGGTAGAATTCTCACCCTGACTAACTCTATATGCTGATATCTACGAACTAAGCAACTACACTGAGGATAGCAATCTGTAATACTAAAACCATGCTCAAAATACCTATCATTCTGGTCTTGCAAGTGCATACCACTTCTAATGCCATATCAGTTATTGCCATACTCTTTTTAAAGTAAATGTTTAAAAAAAGGCAATAAAAGAAAAAAAGAAAAAAAAATGTCATAGGATTGTCCTGCTACAATGTTGTATATGTTTTGATTTCTAAATTTCTGTGTTAAAATGTGTATTTGATAGTCAGCTAGATAGTGATGTTAAGCCCAACTGCCTCTGTTACAGGGCAATAATAATATCATTAAGCTTCTCTTCTGGATGTTTAACAACTAAAGTTTGCAGACAAAAAATTAGAGAAATAGAGGGGATAGAAGGATAGCTAACATTTTGGCCCTAGTCCTTCCAGGGTTATGGGGACTCAGGACATAAGAGAACCTGTGACACCCTATAACTCAGTGGTGTCCAAAATTTTCTGATCAAGGAAATTATGGGGCCACAGAGGAAAGTGACCAATGATGTGTAGTGTGCCTAAGGAGAGTCACCTAGAGAGAAAACATTCTCTCAGGCTTTCACAGAGAGAAAACTGGTCTAGCAATGGCTGTGAATCATCCAGGTGGTTGACACTGTCAAGGTGCTGTACATGGTTTCTGGGTAAACCCTGAGGGGATTTGACTGACCTGGTCAGATACAAAAGTTACATTTTTAGTTATATAGATCTTGCTTTAAGTTGGTCTAAACATCCAGCAGAAAAGTATAACCACAAGTAATGAAAAGTAAAGCCATATTAATAGACTGAATTATAAAAGGCTCAAGTCAACAACTTCTGACATTGCCAGTTCTGCTGATAACCTACTACTTATACAGTCTACTAAACTACATTGGATTATTTTGCTGAGTTCAAGTACCTACAATATTTGAACTGGCATCAAGTATGTAAAGGTCCTTTAGAAACTTCTCCAAATACAGCTTCTCTAACAGCAATGAAACACCCATCTCTGAAAAATCAAAAGAAAAAAAGGGATATAAATAAAGAACCATTTGGGGGTTTGGGGGTGTATAAAGATTTAATGTTAATTTGAATATTATAAATTAGAAAGTGATATGTGATTATTATTTTTAATGTATTTGGTACAGGGTCTCACTAGACCGATCGGACTCAAAGTGCTCCTCCTGTTTTCAGCCTCCCAAGCACTGGGATTACAGGCATGCACTGCCAGGCCCAGTCTCAGTCACTATCTCTGCATGTCCCAGGGCTGGGTAAAGGACCATTTTGTAGTGAAAAAAAAATATATATATATGTGTGTGTGTGTGTGTGTGTGTGTGTGTGTGTGTGTGTGTGTGTGTGTATAAAATAGTTAGGATAGATATACAGCTACTTTCTCTTAGTTCGATGAGAAGAAAGGTATGTACTAATAGTGTTTAGAGAAGATATCATGTCTGCATCATGTCCTCTGAAGACAACTGTATGTATTATATTAATTCTTGTAACTGTCCTACTAATCTGTTTGAAACTGTTTCAGTGCTATTTTTTCTCATTAAAATGAATAAAATATTTAAAGAAAGAATAAAGTAAAGCTGTCAACCTATAATCTTATACTCAGTAAAAAGACCTTTAAAAAGCAGATGTAGAGAGAAGTAAATTCATTACCCATACATCATCAGATGCACACCCACATGTACTGCATACCTGATGCATATACACCAAATTTGGGGTGTTAGGGATTGAACCAGGGCCCTCACAAGTACCAAGCACGTGCTCTGAGCTGCAGCCCTAGTCCTCCCACATTTATGTAATAAAGTTCTTTCTGGAGAAAAAGTGTGATCTGACATGAAGCTTGGATCCACACAAACAAAGACAGAGGAGTGAGTCAGAATGAAGATGAAATGAATCTTTATTTCTTATCTTAACAAGTCTAAAACAACAGACAGGGCCAGTGATGTAGCTCAGTGGCACAGCAAACGCCTGGCAAGCACAAGGTCCTGAGGTTGATTTCCAGTACAAAAAAGGCAAACAAACAATGTAAGGGAGAGGTAATAGCAGCAGAGCTTGTGTTTACAGCATGTGTAGCAGTAAATTAAGTGGCTTCAACCGAACAAAGGAGGGGAGGAGCATGAGGCAAGCTTTGCTCCCGGTCCTTGTGCTGTATGACCTTTGAGGGGACTCTTCATTAGTTAAATATGTTTGTGGTAAGTTTTAGGACATAAAAATGACTCACTAAGGGTGTCGTTACACAGTCCCTGCTTGGCAGACACAAGCTCTGAGTTTGATTCCTGGTACAAAAAAAAAAAAAAAAAAAAAAAAAAAAAAAAAAAAAAAAAAAAAAAAAAAAAAAAAAAAAAAAAAAAAAAAAAAAAAAAAAAAAAAAAAAAAAAAAAAAAAAAAAAAAAAAAAAAAAAAAAAAAAAAAAAAAAAAAAAAACAGAAGGATGCAGTAAAGAAAATTAAAAAAAAAAAATCATTATTAAAAAAACCCTCAATTCTAAGTAAGACAAGGGATGCAACAAAGAGCACGAGTCACGTAGTCAAAGTGAGATGTAGCTGCCCGGCCATGCTTGGACCATGCAGGGAGCTGGATGCTGCACAGGGACAGATGGGCCACGCTGTGCCAGCCAAATTCCTGGTGAAAGGTTATGAGACACACAAGAAATTATTTCTTAAAGCCATCTTGCACAAGGGTGGTTTGTTATATAGAAATAAATAAATCAAACATTTGGTATTTATCAAATTGCAAGAAACCGAGAGTAGAGAGATTCCTGTCAACCCAAATAAGAAAATGCTCAGAATGAGGATGTAGGGCTGCCTTAAGCACTCAATTTTAAGACACAGTTGTGCTTCAGAGAGCACAGAAGGTTGCGCGTGAGGAGCTCTCGTGAGCCTCCGCCTGGCACCACCTGGGCCCTTGCACTGTGCTGGGAAGCAGGCTGGAAGGTGGGCTGCTTGGGGGTGGCATGCGCTGCTCTGTGAAGGGAAGTGTGAAAAGATAATGAGACAGGATGGATTTATGTGAGGACACACAGAGACTCTCAGACGCCAGCTCGGCACAGCCATCAAGCAAAGCGGTACAGGGGTCAGATCAACCTGATCCAAACCCTATTCACTCCGTTTTCTGCCTTGAGACACACATTGTCACCCAGCTAAGTCCAAACCCTCAGATATTCACTCAGGATAATGAAAACTACACAGATAATGTGTTGTTTAAAAAGCCAATGAAATAAAGCTTCCAGGATGCCTGGTTTTCAACTAAGTTATTATTATTTTAGGGTGTTTTGGATACCTTGTCACTAAGTTGTCTCTTAAGATACAATAATATTTTGAGGAATAAACTTTGATGAAAGTGATCTGTCATGTATGTTGCATTTGAGATGTTTATGGGCTATTTTGCTGAAGATAAGCAACAGATAATTGAGCAGATGGGTCTATAGAGAGCAAAGAAACTGGGCTTGGCTTGGTCAGTTTTCTTTTGCTGTGGCAGAATAGCTGCTTTTGAATAATTTCTGAAGGAAAAAGGATATTTTGGCTCATGGTTCTGGAAGCCAACTGCTCTGGCGGCCTCTGCCGGGCTTGAAGGCCTCACGGCCAAAGAGCAGAAGGGAAGTGAGCTTTTGTGGAAGAACTCAAGTGCAACGAGGGGACGCTGGAGCCCGAGCTCAAGAAGCAGAAGTCTCTGGGAACACCCTGGCCTCCCAGTGATCATCCAGTCCTTGGAGAGCAAGCTCAAGCTTCACAGAGAAAGACATCAATCCCCTTCCTCGACCCAATCCCCTCCCCAAAGGCTGTTCCACCCATCAGAACTCTTATCTTGGGGATCCAGCCCCAGCATGAGCTTTGGAGGGACAAAACATTCAAACCACAGCTATGAGATGAAATCAACTGTTGGAGTTGCCCAGATCTGAAACTGAAACATCTGAGGTCATCGGAAGACCCCAGAGACTTGGGCAGGAGAACGAACTCTGCCACTCCCAGGACTTGTGCTGTATAAAATCCCTTCATAAAATACTGGGGGGTTGACTACTAAACAAAAACCACATTACTATAGTTTTTGTTTTTGTTTCTTGCTCTACTTGCTTAAATGTAAACTTTTTCAATAACAGTAACCAATGGGGAATGATATATTCCCCCAGTATCAATGCCATTGAAAACTTATGGATTTCAAGAGGGGGGAGGGGAGAGGGAGGAGAGAGGATACATACCACATACCATCAAAGCTTTCAAAGAATGTATACAGGTGGATTTTGCTTGTTACTTGGCACTAGAGATCAGCAAGCTAGGTCAATGGGTTGACAAAAATAATAATAAATTAGCACTGTGCAAATCACCACTGCAATTTCTGGAAGAGCTGCTGCCCTTTTCTCTCCCAGGGAAGACACAATGCACCAACCAGCAGGTCTCCCCATGCCTTTCAGTATAAGGAGGAAGGAGGCTTTATCATTGCTGTTCAAAACATGGCTTATGGGAATGTTGAGGGAAAATGACAACCACTTTATGGCTAGATGCAGCTTGCACTGGTCACTTTGGATGAAGCTTCAGAGTGAGTCATGGGATGATTTTCTGAAATTAATAACATTCATTCATGAAATAAGCTCATAGAGGCAGGTGATCCACTGGTTATCCTTCTGAAGAACAGCTCGATGACATTCCAAACTGAGAAACTTCTGAATGATATCAGTTTAAAAAAAACAAAAAATGAGAAAGAGCAGGTTCCTACCATAACAAAGAAGCTTTGGTAAAGACAAGAACTTTGGATTTGTCAGTTAGTGGCTCCTTAGATTCCTGACCCTTATGTAGCCAGTGGCCAGAGATGTCGGCAGGCTTGGTTAGCCACTACCATTGAAAACCAAGCGAGGAGCAAAAAAAAGCACTTGGCATTCCTGATGCCAGAAGTTTTCATAGAATACTGTCCGTGTCTCTGTGTTTGCATTGTTAGCATGTTCTCTTGGAGGATAAATATAAGATTTATTTATTCATTTTGTTTATTCTTCAACAATAGTACTGAATACTGTGCTGGATCTGAGGAATTAAGTAATGACCTATAGTTCCTGGACTGGAGCTGTTTTCAGTATGGGTGAATTCAGGTCCTAGGGAAATGTGTTTTGAAAAATACAAGACAGAAATAAAATGGCAAAAAAGATGTTGTGCAGAATGCTATGGAAATAATGCAGGGTTAGTGACAAGCAGCCCATGCTTAGGAAGGTGGCCAAAGAACTAGGCGAAAACTTCTGAAAACAAACCTGTGCATTATCTGAACACAGTGACAAAGGCAAGAGAGGAGGCTTATTCAACTTAGAGGGGAAACTAATTTTAGCTTCCAGGAATAGAGGTGCTGGATCCATTAAAAAGCTTTGAGCTATGAGTAACAGAAAATATGACTAAATGGAATTTATGTAATAAGAGACTTTAGCTTTCCACCTGAGGAGGGCATAAAAGGCAAGATGCTCTAAGTTAGAGAACCACACAATCCCATGATGCTCCATGCTCCTTACATGTGTATCTTTCACCCCATCTAGCATGTTGGAATGGCTGTGCATACTACAAGGGGGTCTACACAGACAACCTATGTCAGAGGAGCAGAGGGACCTTTTCTCCACCTATTTACTTTTACTCATAGAGCTCTGCTTTCCCAGAAGCTCAGGTAGACTGTCCTTTCATTCTGTTTATTAGGGGTGGGGAAAATGTTCATGCCTAAACCAGCTACTGGTGAAGGAGCTGGAGCCCATAACTGTTTAGGCCAGTGGCTGGTCCAAGCGGTTTCATGAACTTCTATAGGTGAGGGTTTGGTGATTCGGTAGGTAATACGGCAAAACAACCCCAATGCCTCAAGTAAGCACAAATCGTGCCCATCCCCCAAATGTTGATTCTTCCTATTAACAAATCTATGTTAAAAATGTGCTTATTATGATTGCATCTTCTTCAACCAAAAATTTATGAAAATTGGTTTTCTCTGCTTTTATTCAGTATGTAAAGTCCTTAAGTTTTTCTGTTGGCCCATTAAAACAAAAAATACTTACTATCTATCCCTTTATAGAGAAAGTTCTCTGGTTCTGATTTCAGTCAGTCATTACCAATTCCTTTAACTGGGAGGAAAAGCAGCCTTTCCTAACTACATGACTCGGCAAAGTGAACAGTGGAGCTCGAGTGACCCTCTAGTGGTAGCACGTGGAACAAAAGTGTATCTGTTAAGATGTATCTATGATGTTTGCCTCAAGTATGATCCAAGATGAGGATTAATTAAGAAAAAACTCCTAATTTTCAAAGAAGAAATGGTAGAATGTCATGGCTAATATATGGTGTCAACTTGACTGGATGACTCCCCTGGGGCAGTTCCCATCCTGTGGGGGTCCTGCCCTGGGGCACAATTGGTTGCACCAAGGCCAGCCTGGGCGTGGATCGGTTCCTCCTACAATGAGACCAGGGCCTGTTCTGGGGTGCGATTGGTTCCACCCTAGGACGCAATGGGCCCTCTCCAGGGTGCCTGAGCACAAAGACCATAAAGAGGGCTGAGGAAGGAGTCGAGGTTCTACTTCTTCAGAGGAATTTTAGTCTTCGCATTTGGCTTGGACTTCATCACCTGGCTTGCAGTGCAGACTCTTCAGCCTCTGGCTTGGATCCTCTGCCTTCCATCGCAGACTCTTCAGTCTTCTGTCACAGACCCATTAGTCTTCTGTCACAGACCCATTAGCTGACAGAAAGAGACTTGCATGAAGCACTGCAGTAAGCTTCAGACCTTGGGACTGAATTCTTCAGTCTGGTGTGTGCACACTTCCCCATCTGACTCTGCAGCTGACTGTCATAAGCCAATCTTTTAATTGTATATCTTGTAACAAGTTATACATTGTATAACTTGTGTTAATATCTGTTCCTTATATTATATCTGTTCCTCTAAGTAAAACCCTGGCCAATACGTAGCATATACTACTTAAACGGCTAATAGTGATCAGATCATAAAAACAACTATGTATGCCACATTATAGAATTTTAATTCCATCCCCAAAGATAACAGGCAGTAGGTAAAGGATTTTAACCGTGGGTGACATTATCAAACTCAAATGTTACTGAGCTATTTTGGCACAGTATGGAATGAGTGTTGGAGTGGGCAGGGATAGGAGCAGAGGCCCAGATGAAAAAGAGTTAGCGTATTCCCCACCAAAGTAAAAGCAGGAGTAACAGTGGTGAAGATGAAGACAGATGAGCTCTTGAATGCATTTTTACTAGAGACCATGAGAGAATTCAAGATAACTCTGTAGCGTGAGCTACAGGATGAACTGCAATAGGACATGCAGTAAATACATCTCAGTTTATGTAACATATAAATATGTTAGTTTAGTACACACAACATTTCACTTTAAACCTGGGGTTCAGTTGGCAGATCGCTGGCTAATTTCCTCAACACTTGAGACCATCACCTGACCCCAGGTCTCTAATTCCAAGTCTCCTTCAAAGAATCTGTTCTCAGTGGACAGGTGCAATAGAAAACATCAAGTTAATGGGGTATTGATAAATGACAATATTAAAGTCATACTTCAGCATGTGTTTATTTCAAAGAGGGAGCAATAACCTGACAGAATGAATTACCACTGGTAGCATTTTAGGCATCAGAGAAGACTCAGAAGACTTCAGTAATTGTCAAGGGAGTGTTCAGGCTCCTGGACGTAACACACAGAGCGAGATGTCTATTCTGCTTCAGCATTCTGGCTGACTCTGCAGAGAAAGAGGGGCCAATTCCTTCTGTTGTTACTATCTAAACCAAGAGCTAGGGACCTTGTCAGAGACAACAATGAGCCTCTAATCAGGTTTCCGTTTGTGGCTCATTAGCATATGAAGTATGCTCTGAGCCTGACCAGAATATGCACAAAGGGCCATTCTATTTGTAAACCCATTTCTTTCAGGTGTGCTGGCTCTTATCTTTAGATTCTTGTCATAGTGCAGAGACTTGGGTAATATAATGCTGAGGACAGAGCAATATTTGAGTAACTTTCATCAGCCTTTTCAGCGGGGTGAGAAATGATAAGGTTTTGTAGCCATCCTGGCCCCAGGTCTCAAATTCATCTCCTGCTCCCTCACCTTGGGGTATCCCTGGCTTGCACCAACATGCCTACATTTCACACAAATTCAAGACATCTTTATATAGATTATTTTCCTTAGGTTGTTGTGTAGAGGCAAGCCATAGCTTAGGTGTATCCTCACTTAATTTCCTGTCTGGGAATTTGTGAAAGATGAACTATAAACATTATTAACCAAATTAAATGTCTTTTGCTCCAGCCAATAGGGAGTCATGATCGTTACAAAAACATCAGTAAGTTAAAACTGATGCACTCCTTTCAGAGAAAATGAATGCAGCTACTGTAATGGAACTAATCCTATTGGGACCATTGGGAAAATCTTGCCTCTTTAATCCCATTGGCTTAGTAGCTTATCATATGCACTATATTTCTCCACGTGAAAAAGTTGCCTGAATCATAGGATTTCAGATGAATGAACTTTTTTAATTTTTCAATCATTTATTTATTTGGTATAGGGCCCCTTATGCAGCTCAGACTCATAGTGATCCTCCTGTCTCAGCCTCCCCACTCTGGGATTACAGGCATGCACCACCACATCTAGTTTCTGTGGCCGGCTGGGAATGGGGCCAGCATGGCATGTGGTACTGGGGATTCAACCTGGGTCCTTCTGCTTGCCAGGCAGGCACTTAGGCTGCTCAGCAATCTCCCTGGCTCATGAATGAATATTTTTAAACAAAATTTGGTTAGGCAGCAGTTATTATGAGCATTAAAGAGTGTTGGAAGAAAGAGGCTAACGTGTGCCTCTGGTCGGCAAATTGGAAGTTGCTGTTACCCTCAGTGGTATTTCTCATGACCTGGGAAACTCAGTAAGGCTGTCTAAAAGCACACTGCATTCTGTTCCATTAATTAGCAAATGAGAGGATGGATATTGTATGCGCTAAATAACTATTGACATCAAGTAGTAGAATTGTTAAAGATTTGTAAATGAAACTTCTATAAATTGTTCAAGGATTTATTTAATTCAAATTTAGTATAACAAAAGGAAACTAAATTTGCACAGAAATATATGCTGCTCTTGGGCTGAGGAGATAGCTCAGTAGCATAAGCACCTGCCTGGCAAGTGCAAGGCCCTAAGGTCCTGAGTTTGATCCCTGGTACCAAATACAAAAAAGAAAGAAAAAGAAATACATGCTGCTCAGCTAGAGCACTGTACTGTGCTTAGACCTTCTTTTCAACCTAAGGCAATGAAAAACCTGTTTAATGGTAGTTTTCCATTGTTAGAGTAAAATAACTGCAGCTATGTGAACCACAAAGTAGGGGAGTTAGGACACAGCCCAGGGCTGGAGCTCAGGATCAGACCGTCCCTGCTGCTCAGCTTTAGGGGAGGCCAAGGCAGAGCATCGCAGCCACCCAGGTGTGCACAGAAGTCACACGTGAGATGGGAAACAGAGGCGGGGGGCCTCGTCTTTTCCTTTTAGAACAGCCGGCCCTTAAGGACTAGCTGCAGTCCCACAGCAGCCACTCTAACTCCTTCCAAGAAAGGCTCCCAAAGCCCCCCGACATCCCCACGCTCCTCTTTTGAGCCTGCAGCTCCCTCCACTCTGCCGCAGTGTGGAGCCAGCTTCCAGCACACAAACTTTGAAAGACAAGCCATGCTCAAACCACTGCAGTACACACAGAAATGCTGGAATGGCAGAAAGGGAAATTCCCAGCAGAGAGTCGGCCCCAACCAGGCAGCTCTGGCTTGGCAGAGGGCTCATTCTCAGCAGGGATCCTTCATGAGGAGCAGCAGCGTCCCAGGGCAGCATCCAACCATCACTGCTTAAAACTTCACACTGAACTGGATTTTGAAGTTTATAGAAAATTTCAATCATTAGACTTTGACAGTTCTGACTTCCTAAAATTTTTCTGCTTTTATTTCCATGACATGGTAACTAAACAGAAATAATTAAACACCATGTGGTAGTTTTGAGGCCTCTTGGTTTCTCAGGGTTTATTTCCAGTGATCTGTATCACCCTATGTACACGGAACACAGCTGGCAGACTTGCGTGGCATACACAGACACACTATTCTATCTTACATGCACGAGGGTCTGGTTTGCCCAATAAAATTTCAGAATGGTGCTTTGTAATTAGGCATTTGATCAGTTAATACATATAAAACCCAAACTGTATTCCAGTAGAGCTCTATCAATGTTGTGGACAACATAAAGGATTCGTCACACATGGAATAGATAGAACACGCACCTTCACACTGAGTACCTTTCATTATTCTATCACTGATGACAAGATTGTTTCAAATAACCCGAGCTGTCAGACTGTACATCAACACCATTAATCAGCCTCCACTACATTACCTGTAATGGGCTGTGATAGCCGTAAAACAAGGAGTACTATGAGGCACGCAGACCTGGCCCCGGATAATTTCCACCTCCTGACTGTGCCTCTTCTTTCTGGACTCAAGAAATCCAAAATGCTACCTTTACTTGCAAATCTTTTCCTCTTGGTCTAGTCGAGAGATAAAAATTCAGATGACTCCACAGAGAGCTGGCAGTGGACCAGAGAGGAAGCTGAGGCTAGCTGAGGAATACCAACATGAATGATGACACCGTGTTTTTTCTCGGAATAAGTTCACTAGATCTGTGGCATAATGTTAGAAAAATATATGGGAAAAAAACAAAGAAGGATGAAAGTTCTGAAACACAGAAATAACTGCTTTACACTTTGAGGAACTCTCACCCCTCTATGTGTAAATCTATTCTATATATTTTTAAAGAGACAGCATTGTAATATATGCAAGTAGCTTTCATTACCTCTTAATACATGGAAACCATACACCAAGGCTGAAGTACAACGCAGACCCAACCACTGCACCCCCTTTCTCACTGAGCTGGGAGAACCCAAGATTTGGTTTTCACCTTTGTGGAATGTGAGGAGGGAAGGCTAAGCCCAGCCGTGTCCACCCTGAATTGCCAAATCAGCTTCCATTTCAGGAAAGAGGAAAGTCACAGAAGACCTCCACAGCCCAACGAAATAGGGGGAGATTTGCCTGGGAATGGTCAGTGAAGGAGAGAGGAATTATAACTTGAGAAGGTATATCAGAAAACTAAGTTCATTGTGTAGTATTTCCAACCTAAACTGTGAATCTGAATGTTCTCCCATGCTGGCAGCACCTGATAGATCAGGTAGGAACACACTCAAAATCTTCTGGATATGCACCATGTAGCCTAGGTCCAAAATGATGCCTAGAAATAATTTATGAAGGAACATGAAAGGGTCACAAAATGGAAAAACATACAGGAAAGTAAAGATACTGTACAAAGATACCATATTTTAGAATTATCGTATATAAACAATATATACATAAAGATATCAAAGAAAATACACAGAAAAACATGCAGAGATTTGGAGACTAAAAATTAACTAGGAGATACACAACAGACATGGAAATATGTTAATTCAAATGTAAAATTTAAAAGATTTTCACACTACAGTATTTTGAAAATGCTGAGGAAAAAATATAATTTACAAAATAGAACAGAAAAAATTATCCAAAATATGTCACGGAGACCAAAGATTGCAAACATATAAAAGGTTAAAGAACACAAAGAAAAGAATGAAAAGCTGCAACGTGTATCTAACTGTTATTTCATAAAAAGAGACAGCAAAGCGTCTGGGAGCGTCCGGTAGCTGAGCAGACGGTGCTTGAGCCGTCAGACCGGCAGAGGCCCGCGCGTCAGGCAGCGCCGTGTCTGAGGCGCCGTCCAGCCGCACCACGGAGAAACAGAAAACTACAAACAGATGAGTGGGTTTTCCAGCACTCGGGCATAAGGGCAAAGCTGGGCCGCCCACGTGCAAGTCCTAAGTGGCAGCTGTCTGCGCTGCCATGTTGGAAGTTGGGAAATAGTGAGTGTTTTCATTGCAGTGTAACGCAGTAATGAAAAGTTATCCTTATTTGGATACTTTGGAATTTTTAAACAAACTTCATCATCTTATTAAAGAATATAATTCAAAAAGGAGGCTTAATATAATTAACATAACTATATTAATATAATTAATATAATTCAAGCCAACTCAAATATTAACATAGTACTTTTTCTGATAGTTAATAGGAAATTCATAAAATATGATATAATGGAATATAATTTTTAAATATGATAGTTACTGTTTTGAAAGAAGCTAAGAGAACATTTAGTACTAGGGGAATTCTTCTCCCTGCTGTGCAGTTCTTTTACTCTGTATACAATGAATGAGGAAGTTACTAGAAGCCCGCTACAATTTGCAGTTATCCCGCCCTGACTCAGAAAGAGCCCTGAGGGTCTGCTAACCTTACACGAAAAACATGCCGGCATTCCTGAAACATCCTAGAATGCTTTGACTGAAATTTGTGGTGGAACCTAGAATATAGATGTGACATGTCAACTGAATTTTAGATAACAAAGAAAGACAATGCGTTTTTAACTCACATATTAATTGATGTCACTAAGCTGTCAGTAATGCTACTCATACTACTTGAACATAGCTAAACCAAATCACTTGAGAGAATGCTGATATCACTTCTGCAACAAATGTTTACCACGGTGCTCTACGAAAGTAAAAAGAAATACTTTCAAAATCCACTTGCATGCACCTGGCATCTTTCATTTTCATATCCACATGGAGGCAAATGCCACAGCGGTAAGTACACACAAAAAAGTTTCCATTGTCTTACCTCTGTTTCCCAATAGTTACTGAACTACCAGCAACAGAGGCAAGAACAAACCATAGGCTTCAAGCCTCTTCTTTGAATCTCTTTTATTTATTCAGTAGCCCATGCTTAGCAGCATCCTATGAAGGCCTTTCCTGGGGCCTCCACCCACCAGAATCACAGCCCAGTGCAAGTACAGAGCCCCTAAGACGGGGACTCCAGCCCTATCCACCATTCCTGCTCCACCCCACGCTGCGCACTGTCAGAGCTGCAAACTCCCGGGGCTTATATAAGCCTCATCTTAGGGTCATGGAGATAGATCAGTCCCATGATTGTCTACCTGGCAAGCACAAGGTCCTGAGTTTGATACCTGGTATCAAATAAATAAATAAATAAATAAATAAATAAATAAATAAATGACTCATCCCAGACCTCAGGGTTCCAGGAAGGATTGCATTCTATACCAGTTCTTCTAGTAAAGAAAAATGCAACTTCCAATGAAGACATGAGACATCCTGTTTATTCATGCCTCTGTGGCCAGCCAAATAGCTCAGCTGATTAAAGAGCCTGCAAGCAAGTGCAGGGACCAGGGGTTCAATCTCCAGGCCTGTGGTGTCGGCCCTGCCTCAGGGCACACTGAGACAGTGATTAAGACTGAGCACGGTAGCTTGTGCCTGCAATTCTAGCTCTAGGGAGGCTGTAAACAGGTGGATCACTACAAATCCAATCTAGTAGTGAGACCCTGAACACCCTGTAGACCTTTTCCTAAAATACAAAAAAGAAAGAAGAAAGAAAGAAAGAAAGAAAGAAAGAAAGAAAGAAGAGAGAAAAGAAAAGAAAAAGCATTCCCTTTGCATCTCTTCAACTTAATGTCCCTATGGCAAATCAACTTTTTACAATTTCAAAGTCCTTTCTCTTTTTATATCTCATTTGTAAAGTCATCTCTTAAGTTAATTTTATCTTCCTTCTAAATTCCTTGATATGTAGTTATACCCATTAACTTAATAACGTACCATTAATATAGGAATAACTCAACATTAGAGACTCTTGCCTCTTGAGATCAAGATAAGATTGTCTTCATGCCCTATTTTACCTTTCCTGGAAAATTTCAGCGCTGATTCTGAAACAAGCTCACGTGTGAGGCAGATCTGGCTCTAGCGTCTGACTTCGTCATGCTCTTGGTGCTGGGTTTAAGCTGTCCCTTGGCTGCCGCTGTCACTAACAAGCGTTGCCTGCCGCGTGCCTCCCTGAAGGCTCGGCAGGTGTCCGCATAGGAGGCCTGGGTGTCAGCAGGCTAAAACCAAGCGAAAGACTACGCCCGTGTAACTCGTCTTTCTAATTCCTCACTCACGTTTTCTATCTGCTCTCATCAGTCCTCGGCTAATTCATTATCTCTTGTTAATTCAGACACAACGTGCAAATAAATAGATTATTGAATGAATCATTTCCTGTCCAAAATTACCCAGAAAATTTTTCAGAAGAATCTAATTAAACAGTATTTTACATTCGTCTGGAAATGTTTATCTGTATAAAATATATTTAAATAATGTTTGATAAAATGATATCATACTATGAATTTTTTTTTTATTTGTTTGGTACAGGGTCTCACTACACAGACCAGACTCCTAGAGAACCTCCAGACTTAGCCTCCCCAGTGTGCCACAATGCCCAGTATTATGGTTAGCATCTAGTGTCCCCCCAAAGCCTCATATAAATTATGAGGCAGATGCGGCTGCAGAAGCAAGGAATGACTTGGGGGGGACCAGAGGACCAGGGCGGGGCCAGAGGGGCTGGGCCAGAGAGACTGGAAGCGTTAAACCGGCTAGTCTGTGCTTTCTCAGATGTGGAAAGGGCCATCCTGGACACGGCAGCGTCCCAGCCTCTCCTCTAGTGTCTCAAAACCTCCAATAACTGTGAGCTAAATAAACCTTTGCTTCCCTCATTTGAGTGTTGGGTGTTTGCTCCAGCAACAAGAGAAGAGTAACTAAAACACCCAGTCTCCATGCCCAGCACCGCAAGCCCAGTGCAGGATCAAACCTGGGTCCTTCTGCTAGCCAGACAAGCACTTAGACCTTGAGTTATCTCCCCAGCCCACCATGAACAGACTGCTCTACCATTTCTTCATTTAATATGTATACAATACCTGATAATTATCTATTAATTAATCTCAAAATTATCTATTTTGTGTCACCACATTCTTTTTGAAAGATGTGAAAGTGCATAGTATTTCATGTACCGACTACCACATACTTAGTGAAGCAGATTGCTGTCGAATGAAGTTCAGCTTCTCTCCAGTCTTCTGTTCTCATTCAGAAATTGTTGATTATATATGCATTCATATATACATTAAAAAGAAAAAATCCAGAATTCAAAACCATGGATCAACAAAACTGTACACTTTCAGTCTGATGCACATAACTTGCAAATTGAATTCCAAAGATTTTACAACCATTTACAAGTGTTGTCAACAATGTGTAAATCTTTCTTGATCAAAATATGTACTATCAAACTTTTGGAAACTTGCTACTCTAATGAGAGAAAAACTACAATTTCATGTTGAATATGGATTTCTCCAGCAGGGAACAATCTTTAGATGTCTGTATCAATACTGCTATCTCTACCTCTCAGACAATTTGTTAGCCATTGTTACTGGCTTGTATTCTGCCTGCCAGAAGAGGCACAAATATTTTTCCAATTTACTATCTGCCTTGATTCATCTTGTGATATTTTCTTTTTGCAAAAAAAAAAAAAAATAGCTCAGTGTTATTATTTATACCTAGAGCCCCACCCGACCCCTGGTGTATTCCTAGATGGAGCTTCTGGCAGGTCCAGCATCATGGGTGTGTGAAACTGGATTCGGTCACTGATTGGACCGTAGCTGGATGTGATGCTGGAAGAGAAAGCCTGTGGAGGAGTGGTGGCTGGGGTCACTATGAAGAGCTGTGCGCCTCCCTTTTCCTCTCTGGTGTCTCTGTTTCGAGCCTACCATGCCACTGACTGTTGCTCCTCTGCCATGCCACTCTGCCTCAGAGCTGGCAGACTGTGAACTGAAACCTCTACAGACTGTGGACCAAAATAAACTGCTCCTCCATTATCTTGAGAGTGTCAAGGATTTCGTTCCAGCTTTAAGAATGCAACTAAGGGCGGGCAAAAGAGCTCAGTGGGCTAAGCACTTGCTTAAGTAAGCACAGGAGCCAGGGTTCTATCCTGTATTTTAAATACAATGAAAATGTATTTTGCCATAAGTAAGATAGCAATTTGATATCAATTTGGTCAAAAATTTAATTTCTTAGAATGTGACTTGTCAGAGAAAACAACAGAAGAAAACAATGTGTACAAAAACCTAAACACAGACTTTTCTTCCCGTCCCCAGGTGAGAATGAAGCTGTTGATTTTAGTTCATCCTGAAAAGTATTCTGCTAATATAGGTTTAACATTTTTCCTAATTTCTTAGTTCAATTCTTATTTGTTGTCTCTTTTATTTACATTCTGTCTGTTGTGTTTCAGTTAATTTAGAAAAATACAGAAAGATATATGAGAAAAAAACATTAAAGGGGGCGGGAGGTAGCTCACCAGTCTAAGCACCTGCACCGACCCAGGTTTGATCCCCGGGATCACCTGCCAGCAAGCGTGGTAGCGCATGCCTGCAATCCAAGTGCTGGGGAGGCTAAGATAAGAAGATCATCGTAAGTCTGAGCTGTGATCCTGCACCAAATAAATAAAGATTGAAAAGAAAAAATTTCACGCTTTAATTACGATGTTTAATATTTTGAGGTGCATTATTCAAATAATTTTTATACTCAAATAAGTTATAAGGAGATGAGATGGTGATGCAATACTGTACTCTAACCAGAAATTCTTCTTTAACAATTCAATAAACATTTTATACTCCAAATATACGCATTTGTGCACACACACTTTTATACAAACACACACCATGATCATCTCATTTCATTTGAAGTCAGTTTACTTAACCATCTCTATGTAACAAAGAATTTCTTTCAAAATTTTGTTTATATTCTAGATTTTTATGCTCAAATTATTGCACTGAAACAAATAAATTGAAATTAGTAACGATTACACTTTGAAATAAATAATTGTATAAATTTATGTGTATTTTAATATGCTTCTCAATTAACAACATGCCATGGAAAATCCTCCACTTCTTCAATTAAGCAGAAAGCATATTCTATTTAATAGCTGCATAATATACCATAGTCCATCTACACTACAATTATTTCAGTCATTTTGATAACCATGGATATTAAAGTTCTTTACTTTTTGGATATATCAAATATGATCTTTTATGCATGATTTTGTATTGTTCGGTTTCTTTCCACAAAACAGATTCTTAAGAGTGAATTTCTACTTAAAACTATGTAGCTGTAGAGGCTGGAGATGCAGCCCAGTGGTGGAGCTCCTGCCGAGCCATTGGTAGGCCCTGGGTCTGGTCCCCAGCACCTCCACAGCAACAAAATCTATGCATGTAGGTTAAATTTAAGTAGCAACTTTGTGTTGGATTTCCTAAATGATTATATTAACTGATGATTCTATTAGCTAGGCAAGATGTGAGAGCTTTCCAGGTCTCCCCAGCAATAAGCACAGATAGTTTTGAGACATCCATTTGCAGAATAGACATAAGAAATATGCAAACCAAAAATATACAGCTATATTATATCTACCTATATAAATACATCCAACCAGGAAATACATTAAAAGCATTGCAGAAATCTACTTTCTGGCCTCTTGGAATAAAATATTTTCATGTAAAGGAAGCCATTGTTCTGATTTCAAATAACAAAGAATCGTTTTCACCATTTCCTAACTTTACAAAAAGTATTTATCAGTTGGATATGACAATGAAAACTCATTTGTATTTTTCACCAAACACACACACACACACCTCTGTTGACATATGTGAATTGCTTGGCAAAAGGGCTGGAGCACTCCTCCATTGCACACACTGCTAGCTAGGTTTCCAACTGGCTTCATCCTGCACGCTCACACTCGGGTGTGGGGATTCTGACAGCTCCAGTCCTCAGCACTGGCAGTGTTTTCCTTTCCCTTTTCATTACTTGTTGGCAGTAGCTGTAACATATTGTGCGGATTTTATTTCCTTTATAATTCCTGATGGGAAATTCAAACCGTGCTCCTAAGTTAATAAATCCAGAGATGATAATATTAAAATTACTAGTACACTTAAAATCAGAACACAAATCCTAGAAACTCTCAGACAAAATGCATACATTGCCACCACTACAAAATCAACAATCAAATCAAATGAATCATAGCTCATTCATCTAAAGAAAAAATAAGAAACTCGTTTAATGTAGAAAAAATATAGTAAAATTTAGAAGTACACTTCTATCCCAAGTCAATAACTACAAAAGAAGTGATCTCAATTTTTAAAAAATTGTTTCCATTAGACTAAAATCAATGCTCAGTATATGTTGTACAAAACAATACACATTTCAAAAGTAAAACCAATACTTGAGGTTTTTAAAAAAGGGAGACAAAGATGTAACAAAGACATGCAAATTGAATGTAAATAAAATTTGTAGTGTAATTACCAAATAAAGTCACATTCAAAGAAAAAATAAAATTCAACAGCTATGAATTTTTATGTTAATAACATAACATCAAAACTCAGTTTGAGGGCCAGCCAGATAGCACAGTGGATTAAAGTGCTTGCTTAGGCAGATGCAGTGACCGGGACTAAATCCCTGGTGTGTCGTGGTGGCCACTCCTCCAGGGCACACTGAGACAAGAATTAAGACTGGGCCTGGTGGTGCGTGCCTGTAATCCCAGTGCATAGGAGGCTGAAAACAAGAGTCATTACAAGTCCAATCTACATAGTAAGACCCCATAGACCCTGTACTAAATTAAAAAAAAAGAAACAAAACTAAGTTTGAAAAGTCTTTAAAATTTCAAATGATACACATAAAAATAAATCATAAATGGCCACATAAATTATAAAATTATTTTTCTCAATATCTGACATAAATCGTTAGCTAGAGCCATTAGACAAGAGAGGGAAATAAAAGAAATAAGAATAGGTAAAGAAGTTAAACTATCATTGTTTGAAGATGACATGATACTTTACTTGAAGACCCAAAAAACACCACCAAGACGCTACTAGAATTCATACACAAATTCAGTTACATAGCAAGATACAAAGTCAATACCAGAGAGTCAACAGCATTCCTCCACAGAGATAGCAAACACACTGAGAAGGAAATTAGAGAAACAATGCCTTTTACAATAGCACTGCGGAAAATGAAAGACCTTGGAATTAATCTAGGTAAGGAAGTCAAACATAATTTCAAGGAAAATTATAGATGGTACAGGATTTCAGAAAATGGAAAGATATTCCCTGATCCAGGATAGGAAGACCCAACATTGTGAAGATGGTCATACTCCCAAAATTGCTGTACATATTTAAAGCAATCCCTATCAAACTACCAACAACATACCTCAAAGACCTAGAGAAATCATTCTTAAAATTTATTTGGAACCAGAAAACACCTAGAATAGCGAAGGCAATTGTGGGCACCAAAGGCAAGGCAGGAGGCATCACATTTCCTGACTTGAAAGTATACTACAAAGCTGCTGTGATAAAATGAGCATGGTATTGCCAAAAAATAGACCTGAGGATCAATGGAATAGATTAGAAGATGTAGAAGTCTCTACAAACACACTCAGCCACCTTATCTTCGACAAAGAGGCCAAACATGCTTACTAGAAGAAAGATAGCCTCTTTAACAAATGGTGCTGGAAAAACTGGCTTTCTACATGCCAAAACCTAATACTTGACCCAGCTCTATCACCATGCACTAAGCTAAAATGAGGTATTTTTCTACAAAAAAATGGCAATCTGGTTCCAAAATTTACATCAAAATACAAAGGCCTGAAAATAGCCAGAAAGATATGGCAAAAGAATGAATTAAACAAACACAACACACAAATGTCTTCATATGTAGTAAGCAGATCTTGGTATTAACATGGTAAATCAAGTGGATGCAACAGTCTAGAAAACACTGTGAACATACACAGCCAAATAATTTCGTTTTTCATTTATGTATTTGGTACAGGGTCTCCCTATGCAGCTCAAACTCATAGTGATCCTGTTTTCAGCCTCTCCCACACTAGGATTTCAGGTATGTACCACCCCCCACCCCACCCCCACTCAGCTGCTGGCTTAGCATGCACCAGGGGGGGAGCTGGCACTGCTCAAAGAATTTTTTTAACAAAAATGCTGGGCAACCTAATGTGGGGAAAATAACGTCTTCAATGATTAATGCAAGAATCGCGTTAAAGTATGAAAAATAAATCAATAGAAGTATTCTTAAAATTTTTTTCTTTTCTTTATTTATTCGGTACAGGGTCTTCCTATTTTGCTCAGACTCATAGGGATCTTCCTGTCTTAGCCTCCCCACCACTGTGGTTACAGGCATGCACCACCACGGCATGCCCAGGGTTCTGTGCAGCAGGGGGCGCAGTACTGGGGATCAAACCCAAGTCTTTGCACTTGCCATGTAGGCGTTTGGACCACTAAGCTATCTCCACAGCCCACAAGTATTTACTGAGATAAATCACAAACATAAATTTGAAAGCTAAAATTATAAAGCTTTTGATAAATCAGAATTCTCTTTCCAGCTTTGGAGTAGGCAAAGATGTCTTAGAACACAAAAAAAGTATAAATATGAAAAGAAAAAAGGATACATTGAATTTGATCAAAATTAAAGTTTTATGGTTCTGCCTTGGAAAAGCCATATGTGGTGTGTATTTCTGGAAAGGAATACACAAACTATTTTGAATATATATGAAGAATCAAAAAGACCTACCACAAGCACAATCAAACCAATGACAACAGCAGTTAAAGTGAATTTCTTCCTAAAAGTATGTAAGTGATGAATAAATCTGTCCAAAGGTCATCAGGATCACTGGTCATCAGAGCTACATAAAGTGAGTAGAGCACCTCAGCAGGAGAAGCTGAGTGCTCGGACGCCACCAATATTGCAGGAGTGCGGGACTTCTGGGCCTCGTGTTTATTGAATGACCCATCATTCAATTACCTTGGGTTTCCCTAAATCACAAGAAAATGCATTTGCACAAAGGAGTCTGAGAAAGAATGCTTAGAATCAATTTAATCATAGTAGTGAAAACTTACAATAACTCAAATATCTACCAAGAGAAAAATGGTTAGATTGTGGTATTCTCACTTAATTAAATATAACTTTGAAACTTAAAACATCAATTAATGACACACTCAACATCTAGTTAAATCTGCAAATAATTATACTATGTAAAATAATAGCAGAGGCAAAATGATGGTCTATAATTACTTTTCATGAAGTTGATACAGAAAATGACTCTACGGTCAGAGCTATGGTTGGTGCTGGGTGCACGAGAACAGCTGAAACACACAGGAGGAACCCGAGGAGGCGAGGAAGACAGTGTGCATCAAGACTGAGGGCAGCGGCCGTAAGTGTTACATGCTTGTGCAACCCTGAGATGTGTGCACCCATATTTAAGCACTTAGCCATTAATTTTATTTTAATTTTAAAAAATGAGGAGGTTGATTCTGCGTGATACAGCTGCCCCATTTCAGCAGTGCTGCAGAAACTGAGGGAATCTTTCACAGAGTAGCTCTGCATTTGACCGAACTAATCTAAGCCAACGGGAAAATGTGGGGGAGTTTCTCTTCCCTTCATCCTTTCTTTTTCCTCTATCTCTCTCTTTCTCCCCAGAATATAGGTATTTTCTTCAAGTGCTTAGAATCAATTTAATGGTCTATAATTTTCACACATACACCTTTTATGTGAAACATAAAAGCCGGTTTTCAGTTTTCACAGGAGTTTCATATATATACAGATATATGGCTCAGTAAATGTATTATGAAATTATTTGTTGAAAGACTGAACTCCTAGTTATAAAAATCAATAATTAAATTTAAAAGCTTATTTAATCTAGAAAAGTATGAGAATTTGAGGGTTATTTAAACTAAATAGCTTGAGCATTGTTGTCCTAACTATATACAGTCCACATCAGAAAATGTTCTATCTTAGTCAAGAAAACTTTACTAAGGATTAAAGATCCATGCTTCTATGAGCCACTCCCTGTCCATATTCTGGCACTTAATTCTATCTCTTTATGACTCTTCTCCCTCATACTTGGCTGTGTCTGGGACCCTCTGGCCCAGCCTTAAGCATCTCTTGGTGCAGATTCATCCTCTGGATTGCATTAGGATGAATCATGAGTTTTCTGTGAGAACACAGTTGCATAACTCACCTTAAGATACACTTATGGTGGACAAAGTGCATTTAGTAAGAATCTTGTATTTGTGCTGCTGTTTCAAAATACTTAGGACTAGGTTATACATGAGAGAGACAGACAGACAGACAGACAGACAGACAGAGACAAAGACAGAGGCAGTGGCAGAAAGACAGAGACAGATGGAGAGAGAGAGACAAAGAGAGACAGAGAGGAAGGAAGAAGAAGAGAGGAAGAGGAGGTGGAGGAGGAGGAAGAGGGAAGGAAGGAAGGGAGAAGGAAAAGAATTTGGCATAGTTCCCAAGGACGGAAGTACAAGATTAAGATAACAACAGACCCAGTTACCTACTGAGGACTGTTCTCTGCTGCCAAGATGGTGGCTTACAGCTGCCTGTGTCCTCCTTTGGTGGATATGAAAAGGCAAAAGAGCCAATTGCTGTGTGTTCCACGAAGCCTGTTTTACAGGGCCTTGGTCTCTTTTGTGAGGAGAGAAGCCCCTTATTACCCACTCAGCCCTTAAGGCCCCACCCTCAATACTGTCATACTGTCCATTAAATGTTAGCCTGAATTTTGGAGGAGATACATTCAAACTGTGGCCTGTGGTTACTATATTAGTACAAATGATTAGGACAGTCTACACAACTCACGTTTACCTTTAAACAAGTTTGGTATAAAAATATCATCCAATTCCAGAATGATACTTCCAAAATTGCAAAGCAATTTCCTGATTATACCTACTTAAAAAATAGTCATTGGGGCCCATCCTTCAAAATGTAAGTCAAATACTTATGACCATAACTACTTATTTTATGTTGTATTTTAATAATATAATTATAAATATTATTTATAAGGAACCTCAAAGGCAAGGACTGGCCACATCTACTTTTAGGCTTTGAAGCTAAATATTAGAAACTAAATATAAAATACTTGTCTTGGATGCAAACCAAATTTGTAAAGCTCTCCGCAGACTCTGGGATCCCAGCTGCTTATCTGTGCACATCTGAGGCATTAGGTGCTTTGGCAAAAACGACCAAAGTAACTGTCTAAATGCAGTTGTCTTTGCAAGTAGGAAGCTTTCTTCCACTAAGTTATTGGAAATTTATTTCCAATGAATTTTTCTGGAAAAATTAGCAGAAACAGTCTAGGACTCATTCTTTCTTATCACTTCAATGAACGTAAACCATACTTCCTGTCCCCTTCCACCTCACCTTCTGTGTAGTCAGGTTTGCTGGGACACAGACATCACAGAAGATTACCCCAACTGATGGGTTTGTCATGCACACTTCACCCGGATCCTCTTTCCACCTCCTCAATTGTATCCTTGAAAGATAGTTACACTGACTTCTCTAGCATTCTTTCTGGCTATACTAAAATTATTAAATATATCCATCCATATAATTAAGCTCTCCAACTCATAAATTTAATATGGTAAGTACAATAGTCATATTGAATTCAACTAAAATGTAACTGATACACTCCACTGGCTCTCCATTCTCCCCTGGTAACAATGGTAATTTTGAACCATGAAATCTATATATTCAGCCCTTCCTACATATGCAAATATCTGCCTGGAGTGACCATAAGTGATGATCCAGAATAGGCTTCTTATTTATAGTTAAACCCTATTTCTCTGGAAGACACTTAATAAAATGGGGCACACGTGTACACTTTCCAACCAACAGATGCACCCACAGCTCTTGGCTTTAGGGGCTCAGTGCTCCTGATGGCTCCATATTGAGGACCTGCAGAAGTGCCTGTACCTCCACGGTGCTTACAATGGCTTCTGAGCCCTGCCGTAGTGACACAATCTGTTGGCAAGAAGTGAATGTATACAGAATAAAATATAGAGGTAAAGTTCAGGACCCAACAGGCTTCCAGGTTGTAAAAGTATTTTGATCTTCTTATAAGAATTAGAGATGTTGGTGAGTTTAAACTGGAAGGATGGTTTAGAAAAACCTGAATTTTTGAAAAATCACACTGGATACTGTTAAAAGTTGGACGCTGGAAAGATATGAAGAAACTCTATTAATCCATGCTAGCAATTATATGGATCTGTGAGACTACCCACCCAGATGATGGAGACAGAAAACAAGACACTAACTCAAGAAATATCTAGGAATTAGGATAACGTGATAGAATTAATTGGGTATGTGGTGGGAAATACACAAGAGTTAAGGGTGACTCCAAAGTATGAGGCTTCTGGGAGCTGGTGGGTATTAGAAGCATGTGAAGGGCTGGCGAAATAGCTCAGTGGACTAAAGCACCTATAAGCAGGCGCTGGGGCCGAGGCTTCCATCCCTGGGCCTGCTGTGCCAGCCCCACCCCCCGGGGCACGCTGAGACACCAATTGAGATTGGGTGTGGTGGCGCGCACTTACAATCCCAGCTCTTGGGAGGCTGTAAACAGGCGGATCACTATGATCCAATCTAGTAGTGAGACACTGAACACCCTGTAGACCCTTCCCTAAAACACAGAAATAAAAAAAAAAGAGAAGCGTGTGAGACAGAGTGGGCGTGGAGCAGGATGCACTCTAAACAGCAGGTCCTAACTTGAGACACAGTGGATTTGGTTGACTGTGAGACCTAACTCAGCATGTTCTATCAGCTGACAGAGACAAAACTTGGAACTAAAGAAATGTGTGTTGGAACAGAGATGAAGTT
Organism: Ctenomys sociabilis; assembly: GCA_004027165.1. Lineage (NCBI taxonomy): Eukaryota > Metazoa > Chordata > Mammalia > Rodentia > Ctenomyidae > Ctenomys > Ctenomys sociabilis. The sequence goes on from PVKA01005703.1 coordinate 28,684, forward strand.
AGTCCATTTACTCTGGTTCATGCGCAAGCAGGACGAAGAGCTCGACTCAAATTCACACAATTCCTTGAATTTCCTGAATTCTCTTTATTTTTCACATCATAAGAACTACATAAAAAGTTGATGTTAGTGAACTGACATAGCTAATTAGATCAAACATATGCTCGCGGAGTCATTGCCAGATAGCAGACGTCACAGACATTCTGTACGTCGCAGCCGACGGCGCGGTGGTGTGTGCGTTGCCTCCAGCTAAAGACTTCTGCAGGGGACACAGTCCTAGCCACAGTTTTCTACTGACATCTGAAGCAGAGTAACTGCTGTGTTACGGATAAAAAGCTTCTTAGTTAACGTGGAGTCCAGCAGCAAAATGAATTCCCGAATATATTACAGGTATAAGTTTTTATCGATTTCTAAATCTGTCTTCCACTAATTCTATTTCTTATTGTTTCATTCTTTCTCATTATCCTGAAACTGCAATTCAAGGCCAATATTTTGTTTCTAATTTGTGAGATGAATTTATTAAGAGCTATACTAAAAATATGAAGCATATCCATCCATACAATGAAGCTCTCCAACTCATAAAATTAATGTGGTAAAGAAGTACAATAGTCATATTCAATTCAACTAAAAGGTAAGGAATATGTTGGCAATTCAATCATATTTGCAAAAGTAGAACTACAATGAAACTTCCTTAATAGCATCTAACATAATACAACTATTTTAACATCTCACTGACTTCTCATCAACATAATAGAATCTTAAGCATCTTTGGTTGGTTACTAGTGAAATAAAAGCTGTACTCATAAAATCATTAAATAAAAAATACTACAGTATTTATGTTCCACTATTGGTAGATATGCAGATATGTACTCACATTATCCAAAAAATAAATTACTTTGAAAAAGTTAACATGTAAAAGTGCTTAAACAGAAAATTTGGAAAATAAATTGAATCCAGTGCCTTGACTGTTTCTGACCATATGGGGCCATTTTATGACATCATATTTTTTATTTATGATGAAAAGATCCACAGAAAATGAATTCTAAAGAAAATAACACTGCAGAATACCAAAATAACACTGCTGGAGCACTGTGCGAGAGCCGTGCTCCTGCGTGAGAGACCCCGCGCAAACACCTACAGAATGTTACAAAATACCATGAAAATTGCTTCCTAATCTGATTTAATTTGGGGCTCACACTACTCTAACACACAAATAGCAGAAATCATATGGACTTAAAAATTTATAACAGTTTGAAATGTTGATTATCTATTTGTTGTATGAATGGCATTCATATAAAGCAAGAATAATTTAAAATAAAAATTCAAGATTCATTTACTTTTTTTGTAATTCTGACACGTTCTGCCTTTGATTCAGGGTTTTAAAAGAAAATCTCACCAAATGCAAATTCCTTGATTTTAAGAACACTCATTGATTAGCAAGAATTTCTCCCCATGATTTTCCAAAATATTAACCATCTATCAAGTTCTCTTTACTCCCTTGATGTCATTAAAGTAGCAGTGTTTACTGAGAGCATTCCTTTTAGAATTCCCTGTAGAGGAAGAAGAAAACTGAACTGTCGCCCATTACAGCCAGCAGCTCACTTGTGAGGTTTGTCACTTGCACCAGAGGGGGTAGCAAGGCACTGCAGCCCCAGAGCAGACCCCAGCCAGTGCCTGCAGTCCAAGTGTCAAACCCCAGTTGCTGGCAGTACTGACAAGGGCAGTTCCTCTGTCCGGTTTCCTTCACCCTGGAAACGGTAAGAAGTGTTTCTCTGTTTTTACAAACAACTCAACCTATTCCAAGCCACTGTCTCTGACCCCATTTGTCACCTTGTCTTTCCCTAGACTCTACCAGCCATGTTTCTGAGAAGGACACTGCCCGTGCTTCCATTCAGCTGCCTTCCATCTTCAAAATGAGATCAGCATATACCTGTGCATCTTCTTCCACCAGCCCAAAGGCTCAGGTCAGAGGTAACTCTTAGTTTCCCACGCCATGTCCTTAGACATTGGTGGCCTCAGAGAAGGAGTCAGGGGGCCCATTGGTCTTTACCACATCCACATTCTTTTTTGCCTTGGCGGTCACAGACACCTCCAAGTGAATGGCATCTGACCTCTGCTCACAGTGGAAGGCCGAGAGGAATGCCTTCCGGTAGTTGCTGTTCATCCAGCCATACAGGAGGGGGTTGGCAAAGGTGGAGCACATGGCAATGATGTGTAGCACTGTAAAGATGAGCTTGTACTCCTTCAGGTCCAGTACCTGGCTGTCAATGTCCACTGCAAGCTGGAAGGCATGGAGAGGCAGCCAGCTGACTGCAAACACCACCACCACGAACACCAGCATCTTGGTGGTTTTCTGCCGTCGATGGTGGTAGTGGTCATTCGCAGCTCCAGGACTGACATGATTCTTCAGTTTACTCCAGATCCGAATATAGGAAATAGATATGATGCCTAGCGGCAAAACATACAGGATCAACAAGGAGGAAAGGCTATAGATGGTGCCATACATGCTCTTCTCTTCACCAGGCCACTTCTCGGTACAAGCCACGATCTCAAAGTCTGGAATAATTTCAATCAGCGAGTACTCCCGGAAGATGGCCAGGGGACTTGCCAGCAGGGCGCTGATGCCCCAAGCTAAGCCAATAATCAGGAAGCTGTTTTGCTTGGAGATCTTGCTGTCTAGGTGGTAAACGATGCAGCGATGCCGGTCCAGAGCAATTACTGTCAAGGTGATGGTGGACACCTGGACTGCCAGGCCCTGGGCATAGGGCACCAGGTGGCAGAGGACAGGTCCCATTTTCCACTCCCCCATTAAGGTGTAGGTGAGAGTGAATGGTAGGCACAGGGTGTTCACCAGAAGATCCGCCACAGCCAGGTTGGCAATAAAAAAGTTGGTAACTGTGCGCATGCTCTTGAATTTGATCACCACATGGATGACCAAGGAGTTGCCAACTACCCCCAGCAAGATGATGGCGCAGTAGGCCAGGATGAGGACCACCCGCACCTCAGTCAGCTTGGTGCTGTCAACCAGCTCCGGCTCCGGGTCAGGGGCCAGCTCCCCGCTGGGAGTGGTGTGCCCCGGCCCATGTGGCTCAACCTTTATTTCTTCCACTGTCTGGTTCTCACCAGCCTCTGTACCTAGTGGGCCCATATCCAACACAGTTCTTCTTGGACCACTGCCAGGACACGAATCTACAATTTAAAGATAAAAAGAACAGACCTGAAATAAACAAGGCACAGGGGGGAGAAATAGAAATGTCTCAAGGGGCCTGATGTGACAGTGGCTGTGACTCTATGATCTACCTGTCCTCTGACTTACAAAATTGTACCTGGCATAACATCTTAGTAAAGCAAGTCTTTAAAAGTCGGTTCGCAATAATGTGTGAATTAACCTAGTCTTTAGAAAAGTGCACAAAAATGGTAAAATAGAGTAGAAATTCCAAAGTAACAGCTATCCAATAGATGCCATTCATTTTAAAAGTCTTGAACACTATAACTTCACCAGTTTTAGAACTGCTTTAAATTGACCAAATTAATTTTAAGGAAACTTTCTTTACTATCTTAATTATTTTATTTTAACTTATAAACACATGGCAATAAATTATATAAGACAAAAAGTCATAAAAACTGTGTCTGGTGCCCTAACTTTAAGAACACAAAATATGGCACACTGAGTAGATTCTGCTTTGGAGTCATTTTTTGTACTCTATCAGTTGATATTAAAAAATAACTGGCCTATGTAGAACAATGTTTTCATCCGATTCATTTAGAATAAACTTCCCATATAATATATGGCAGAATCCTATTTTACATGGAAAATAGGCCAAGTCTGAATTCCGTCTTCCCCTAGACCCTGGAGATAAGAGTTCTAGCATCTAACTTTCTCCTTTGCCTCCCGTCCCACCACATTTTTTCTCTTCCCGTGTGACCCACTTCCATCAACATCATTCTTATTCACTAAACCACCTAAAGTTGAAAAAGCCGGAGCCACTCTAGGCATCCTCATCTCTTTCAGTCCCCAAATCTGAGAGAAACTTTGGACTGGCCTCTTGCACATGCATTTCACCTGTTTCATCTCACTTGTTTCTGTCATGTGGGTTCTGCTCCTCTTAACTTCTTACCAGAACTATTCTACCAGACCTAAAATCTATTTCCTTTCTTCTTTTGCTTTCATTGATTCATTCATTTATTCGCTTCACAGGTGAACAGTTAAAGCCAGGCATGAACTCACCACAAGTAAGCATTCCTCAAGCATCCACCAGCCTAAGCCACGAACTAGGAATAGCACTGTGCAGCAGGACAGAAGCCTGTTATCTCTCCTCTAAAGCACTTGCATGTCACTGGGCAGAGTTCCCTCTGATATAAACGCTTTTCATAACCTGGCCGTGTTATTTGTCCCAGTGTACCCAAATTGTTTGAAACAATGTATCAGTTTCAGCTGTAAGATGCCTTTTCTCGATTTGTGAAAACCTTCAGCCCAGTTCTAGATAGGCCAGTTATTTTTTAATATCAACTGATAGGGTAGAAAAAAATGACTCCAAAGCAGAATCTACTCAGTTTGTCATATTTTGTATTCTTAGTACCTGAAGAATATATTCATAGTCACCAAAGGCTGCTGTCATTAATTCAGAACCTCGTGATGAATCTGTTATTAATCATAACAGCATCAACTCTGTTGCCTGGTGAATCATGGTTACTCAGCCCACAGACAATTCCTGGCTGGACCCTTTGCCCCACTCCCTTCCCCACCTTCCCCTGCTCTGCTTTTCTGGGTGCCACAGGAAGACTGAGTCTCACAGAGACATCTTCAGGCTCCCAAGTCCTCGGGATTGTGCTTAGAAATACTCCGCGGGGAGGAGGAAGGATGCTGTCCGTGTAGTCGCTTCCTCCCTCCCTCCCTCCATGCTCTGGACTCCCCTGCAGCTCCTCTGTGGCACTGGTCCCCACAGGCCAGACCTGCAGTGACTCCACCTTCTGGTTCCTGGACAGGGTCACACTGCCTCCTACCTCTGTCCAGTGAGAGATAACAAGGATACTCTTCTCTTGCTAATCTTTGTGTAGCTCCCAACGGCTCCATTTGGCTTCCATCAGACAAGTTTACTAAGAATCGATGTCAGTGACCACATCTCTGGATGTCCTTCCGGTACATTCTTTTTTTTTTTTTGTATGTTAGTTCAGGGTCTACAGAGTCTCACTACAGAGATGAGACTCTTAGTGATCCTTCTGTCTTCAGCCTCCCAAGAGCTAGGATTATAGGCGCATACCACTACACCGCTGGGGTGGGGTCAGTGAACCCATCCCTGAGTCTGCCTAAGCAGGCACTTTCATCTGCTGAGCTATCTAACCTGCCCTTCCTTTACAGTCCTCAATGAATTTTGCATGCTCTGTTGATGGCATATTCCCGTTAATTCATTTTCATACAAAAGGAGCTGGACTCATGCAGAGGATAACACTGGCCTACAGAAGAGAAGCCCAGCTCTCCAGTGTGGCATTCAATGAAACCCTCCAGAATTCTCTCACCAGGCACCCCAACAAATAACTTCCACAGGGCCACCCTGCCTTGTCCCCATGACTGAGCATCCTCCCTGTGCTGAACTGGGGGTTATCTCAGAGACACCAGCAGCCCCAGCTGGTGTGCACCCCAGTACTACATACACAACGCTGCTGGTGCCTGGCTTTCTTGCCCACCAGGAGCACCCCCTGCACACAGAATGGAAGCTTCCTCTTGTACATTTCACCCCATCACCCCATCTAGTATGCTTAAACGGGACAATTATTTGGCAAAACAAACCTGACGTTTAAAAATCAGTTTACTAAGAATTGACATCAGCTACGTAAAGTGAAATCTCCACCCTTTCCCTTGCTGAGGATAACCAGCGACTCCTGGCTCCTGGCTGTGTCACCGTATCCTACGCCCACCCCTCCCTAACCCTCCCTTCCAGCCCATCTCTCCCTCTTCCTCCCTTCCCCCACCCCTTCTCCTTTCTCCCTCTCCTTCCAGGGAGCCCTGGGATTGTCCCTGTGTTTACTATACTGATATATTTCACTTCACTCTGCATAAATTTCTGAAATAATATCCCCGGGTGACTATTCTGGTGGCCTCTGTGCTCCAATAATTACACAAAAAGGGAGAAAGCATTCAAGTCCCAGAGTTATATTTGATAGGCAATGCTATCTCCCTTAGGATAAGGAAGAGATTGCCTCACAGAGCAGTAGTCAGGGAAGACAAGTCGTTAACAGAATTAACAAGGCTCCAAAGGCCAGCGTTTGTAATCTGTAGCAAATACGCTGAGGATGACCATGAAATTGAATGGAACTGAACAATGTTAGGAAGCCCATTTCCTTTGACTGACCCACGTCTGCTGCTGCTTCTCTTCCCTCTCACGCAGGGGCTGCTGATCTCCAAGTGGTCAGCAGGTGGACCCTAGGAGCTGTTCCTCCCCACACCACTGACCTCCAGCCCGGCCAGAGTCAGCTACAGCACAGACTGACCTGGTGCGGTCCTTTTGGGCAAGAGGAAGAGGAAAAAAAGTGCGGAATAGGGCATACAGGTAGCACAGAAGCCCAACGTTTACACCACAGGCTGGCCGGGGAGAAGCCCTTGGAGTAAGACCACATCTCTTAGGAGACGTGTCTTAACTAAGGAGATCTCTGAGCGCTACAATTTGTTCGAATACATTTAGAGATTTTGTTCCGGAAACATTTCTTTATAGAACAGCAATGAGTTTCGGGGCTTTTTTTCTTTCTTTCTTTTCTTTCTTTCTTTCTTTTTTTTCTTTTCTTTTTTCTTTCTTTCTTTTTTCCCCTGAGATTTGAAGTACTTCAAATAAGTCAGAGATGGCTTCCTGCACTGACTACAGATTCCTCCCTAAACAGTTTCTGCAGCAGTGTGCCGGGGCTCCTAGTTCAAGCTTGACATCTTATGAAAGGCAACATCATCCAGGAATCTCTGCCCACGGAAAAATCCAAGAAAGCATGCCACACACATTTTAGTTTCCTCTGTAGTTCGCCCTGCGAGGTGGGAAAAGTAAACTTTCCACCACAGCAAGCAGGGCAGGACTCACTATTCGCCTGAGAGCGAGCCTCCCAGGGTCTAGCCTATTCATAACCCTGAGTTAAGAAGGCCACAACCCTGTTTAACAAGCTCAAAAGTCCCTTTGTTGCCCAAGCTCTCTCCCTGCACCTTCTGAGGCAGCGCGAGGCTGGCACAGCCCGTCGTCCCGGGCAGCGCGACCTTATGCTGACAGGTGTGCAACTGTGAAGGGGCGACCCCGAACAGCTTAGGGTCCCTGGGAGGCGCGCTCCGCGGAGAGGGAGGTGCCCATGACCTCGGAAAGCACGGTTGCCTGCGCCCCTGGCCCCACCCTGCCGCGCTCCCGCCGCTCCCGGATCCTGGGGACTCGGGGTCCTGGGCGAGGTCGGGGTCACTCACCGCCACTCGTGTGCTCGGCTGCCAGGGAGCGGGTCCGCCGCGCTGGGCGACCAAGCCGCAGAGCCCGGAGGTGAGGACCCGCGGAAGATAGCGCCGCCCTGAGAGCCGCAGTCGGAGTCGAGCCGAACCGAACCCTAACCCGCCCAGGACAGGTTCCCACCTCGTGGGTCCGGTGGGTCAGAACCGAGGTGCAGCAGAGAACCGAAGGGAAGGAAAGCAACGGTCCTCAGTTGGCACAGCCTGTCTGTCTGTCTGTCTTTCTGTCTGTCTCTGTCTGTCTGTCTGTCTGTCTCTCTCTCTCTCTGCCTCTCCCTCCCCCCCCAACCCCCACCAGCTTGCTCTTTCCCCAGCTGGCTGTCGGAGGAGCCTTCCTCACCCAACCCCTCCAGGACCTGCGCCCCCGAATGTCCGCTCCACCGGAGGCGTTGGCGTCCTCTCTCTCTGCCCAGGCTCTGGCTGAGTCCATGAGCGAGCTGCACCAACCGAGCACGGGCACGGCAGCCTGAAGCTGCAGGTTTCCTAAGGGTCCCTCAGGGAAACTGTCTGCAGCCCTTCCTTGCAGAAGTTTGCAGCGTCTCCTCTGCTCATTTTCAGAGGGGACAGCAGAGCCTACCGAGCTAGGAAACCAAAAGCCTGCAACTGCAGACTAAGTGCTTCCTTACCCGCCCTCTGCTCCCTGTGTGCACAATTCCCTTCCCCTCCCCGCCCCCTTGCCCCGTGCATGTTTGGTTGTTGTTGATATTGTTGTTTGTTCCTTGGTTTGGTTTGGTTTACTTTGGTTCGTGGTGCTGTGCTGCACTGCGCTGTGCTGCACTTTGGCTTTGACTTTTTCTATTTCTGAAATGGAGATAGTTATACTGGTTTGTTTGAAATTTCTCTGAAATACTCAAAAAGACAATTCGATCCAAATCAGTTTCTCTACTAAAAACTGAGAGGTATATTTAGCTGTTAAAAAAGCTAATACATACACAGGTTTTGTGCTACATGCCTGTAATTGCAGCGCTGTGGGAGGCTGAGGCAGAAGGATCAAAAGCTCCTACATCCTGCATGTGCAATTTAGAATCTGTCTCAGAATTGTAAAAGAGACCTGGAAATGTAGTTCACTGCAGAGCCCCTCGTTCACTCCTCTTGCCAAAATAAAAGAAAAATTAGAGAGAATAAATAATCTCCAAAACATTCATCCATCAGCAGCTCCCTCAAGAGGGTTGTACTGCCAACACCAGAGGGGCTTTCCCACACCACAACTGTCCCCCTTTACTTGCAAGGCACCTTTCCCCAGTATAACCTGAAATTAATCTTTAGCTAATGTAGAATTATGCTCTTGAGCCCATGGAAACTATTTCTAACACAAAGCAATGGAGCCTTTTCAATTACTGAGATTCAAAAGTAAAGAGAAGTAGATATCTCCAAGGTATTCTCCTCTGTCCACCTAAAATACCTTTGTGGATTTTCTTTATCTTAGGGAAATATTCCCTCCCCCACACATGTATCTCTACAGCAGGGCCCATTTTCTTTACATTTGCATGGAAGAATGAGCCGTGTCCAAAAACTTACAACTTTCAAAAAGTAGCAGTGGGTTGAAACAGCCACAGAACAAATCCTGAATCTAAGAACGTAGACGAGCACTATCCTGTAGAACAACTTCCTTGCAAGAGTCAACTGACTTCTCTGAAAATGATTGCACAAAGTGTTCTGCTTGCTTTAGAATTGCCTGCAAAGCCCTGTGTGTGTGCTGATTTCACTTCCTTTCAGACATGGCTGTGTGAGAAGATCCATGTGGTTCCACACATGCCTGAGTAGAAATCTGTCAGACTAAATGACCCCTTGATTAATATTTTTCTACAAAGTACATAAATAAATAAGAAATGACTCATTGGAGTGAAAGACACCTTATTTTGCGTCACACTATTGAAGAGAGTTTTGACATTGGCTCACAGCTCCTTTGTACTTTAAGGTTTAATTACTATGTTGTACCTTGTATACTACGCAACATAGTGACAATGAACTCCACTAATCAATGTCCATAGAGCACACCACAACCAGTGATGGAAGTTTGTACATGTTACGGCACACTGTTGCCTAAGCCAAACTGAGGTAGGACAGGGCTCCTGCACTTCAAGTCTCTTGTATCGCATCACTTGGCCCCACAGGTGACTCTACATCCACTCAAATAGTGCTGACCATTCTCAAAGTAGAAAGCAGACCTCAGCCCAGATGGCCAAGTACAGTGACAGGCTCATGAAAGTACCCACAGACTGCGCTCTATGAGCCCAGAAAATGGTGGCAGCTGCCCCACTACAGTAAACACGAGAGCATGTGCCTTAGCACCAAGTCTTTCTCACGTCCCACTGAGCTTTCCTGCAAACCTCTGGATGAAATTTTACAAGAGCTGTTTCTTTCTTAAGAGAAGCAAAATTCAGGTTCTCGACATTTTTTTTTTGAATTTTAAATGATAAAAATTAAGTTCTTAAATGTCAAAACTCAGATGGGCAGGCCAAAGTAAAGGCTAGATAGGCAGGTAAATAGGCAATTGATTGATAGGCAGATAGCCCGTAGACAGAAGACAGGTAAACAAGCTGCCCTTCATCCATGGAGAATCCATTCTGAGACCCACAGTGGATGCAGAGAAATAATGCTAAACCCTAAAATGTACTGGGTTTTCCTCTGTCTAGACAGCTATCAAAAAGTTTAATTTTGAAATGGTCACAGTATAATTATTAAAATAATAATAGATAGATAGAATATTAATGATTATAATAAAGGTTGACCGTGGTCTCTCTCTAAACATTGCACTGCTCTGTACTCAACTTTCTCATGACAAGATGCACTTTGCAGCTTCTCTTGCCTTTTCTGAATTGCCATCATCATTATTCTCACATTTGGGAGTCATTATTGAGTAAAATAAGGGTGCAAGCACCTTGGTACCTCAACAGTGCAAAAATCAAAGTGGCTGCCAGCAGTTAATGGGCTGGACATGTTATGAATATGCTGGACAAAGGCATGATTCCCATTCTGGACAAGATAGAGCAGCACAGCCCAGGATTGTATCGTATTCCTCAGAAAGGCATATAATTTATAGCTCATGGGTTGCGTATTTGTAGAATGTTCCATGTACTAGATAGAGAGCTGAAAGTAAATCATTGGATAATGGGGAGAATACTGCAGATAGGCAGGTAATAAGTAGGTGATTGATAGATCGATAAATGATAGATAGGTAGACGGACAGACAGACAGACAGACAGACAGACAGACAGACAGACAGACAGACAGACAGACAGACAGACAGACAGACAGACAGACAGATAGATAGATAGATAGATAGATAGATAGATAGATAGATAGATAGATAGATGCTAGAGAGATAGGACGGTGACAGAGACAGACAGTCTGGGCCATTTGCCTCCAATACTATATAGCTTCTGATTCAGAATATGATGCTTGATGAAGGCCCCAGTCTGTCCACATGCTCCCCTGTTCCCCAGCTCCATGGCCATTCCTCAAGGCACAAATGCATGAAGTTCTATCATCAGAGACTGCCAATGTTTTAGCTTCCCATCTGCGCACCAAATCCCTGAGATAACCAGCTTGTGGGCTGCAGAGGTTTATTCTGGCTCACAGTTTTAGGTATTTCAGTCCACAGTCAGCTGCCATGCTGCTTAGGGATCTCACAGAGAGAAGGCGCACAACCGTGGAATGCATATGGAAGAGCAGAGCCTGTTCACTTCATTCTGGTTTAGCTAAAGAAAGAAATAAAGATATTGGGGTTCTCTTTCAAAAATGCATCCCCATTGAGCATGAAACTCCTTCAGATCCTCAGCCTTCTTCCACCTCTCAGCAGTTCCAAATTGGGGAGCCAACCATCACCACACAAGCCACCGGGGATTGGTAAGGCCCAAGCCATGGCCCAGGTGGGCTTTCCTTTCTGTTTCTGGCTGAAATGATGAGACCCCCGCTGTAACAGCAGACCATTTAGGTAACTGAGTAATGCTGACATTTTAGGAAGCCAGAAAGAAATTTCAGAGAGGCTCTTCACTGGAAGAGAAAAGGCTCGGTAGCTTCAGTGGAGAAATTCGAGTATGATGAGCACTGATAGGTCAAGAAAAGCTAGCTGAGTTTCCTTCAGTCTACATTTATTTTGATAGCCCAGATTGATAAATGATCGAAAAAATAAACCTTGCCCAGGTGAAAATAATTTCATTGATATTTTGATTATAAAAGTAGTGTATAACAACAGTAAAAAGTTCGAGAAGACAAATGAAATGTACACCATTTAAAGCCACTCTGCTCACTAGGTCTGTCTGCAGGAAGGAGAGGCCCCCTATCTGTGCCATCCCCTGAACAGCCAGTACACACCGGTGATTACTGGGGACCTGAAACATGAGCAGTACATGTAAGAAACAGAATTTTTTAAAATTGTTTTTTACTTTTTGGTTAATTTCTCTTTTTTTGTTTCTTCATTTTTATTCTTTTGATGCAAAGTGTCACTGTACAGTTTGGACTCATAGTGATCCTCCTGTCTCAGCTTCCTCAGTGCTGGAATTGCAGGCCCACTTTCCAGGCCCATACAGCGCACACAGGAATCCAGGGCTGCACTGCCCGTGATACCAGGGATCAAGCTCAGGATCTTGCATGTGCTAGGCAGGGGCTTAGACCACTAAGATATCTCCCCAGGCCCTGGTTAATCTTTCTATTACCATGTGTTTGCAATACATAATGCATTCACCTTGGGGAACTGGTACATGTGTTTACTGAATCATCAACATTTAAACACCCCCCTCTTGCATGGATCACCTTCCCCCAAACTGACTTACATGTTATTTAATCTTAATTAATTTTCAGATAAAACAAGGTAGCCACATAGGGGCAATGCAAGTGGTAGATAATATGGGTCTAAACTTTTATCATCTAGAAAAATGATCATCTGCATGCTGATATATAAAATCACAAGACTTTTCATTTATAATGTGCTTTTTTAAACTTCTTAAGTGTAACAGTATTTCACAGCTAACTTTCTATTTCTTCAAATGTAAATTTGAATCATTCCTTGATGGCTGCCTAGTCTTACATTGGATTAGGATATTCTGATTATTATTCTTATACAAAAAAAATGTGCTTAGTCCCTGGTGTATATGTGCAGTATATGGCCCGCTATCTCCTTCATATAAATCCCAACAGAGAAAGACAGGAAAGCACCTTCATGTGTCTCCTTAAACCAGGTTCATGCAATCTAACCCTTTATCACAAAAGCTGGACTAAGAACAAAGACAAGTGAGAAGCTTTTTCCATCATAAGGTTAAAGCAAGTTGACCTGGAGTTTGGAATATCGAAGTCTGTGTAAATTGTTCAATAGAACATTCAGTGGCTCCACTCAGGTACTATTGACGTGGTGACATTTGGACTTCAGTGAAAATAAAATAAGGAAAACAAAGCATGAGAGGGTGAGGCTGTTTTGATTCCTGGGAGGAGGTCCTTTTCATTTCACTTTGCCAGAAAGATAGTTTTGTGGGGGGCTTTCCCTCCCCTGATGCCAAGGTTTCCTGAGAGATGATTGAATAGCCTTCAAACCAATCTGATTTAAATCTGAGAAAGAACAAAGTGGTGTACTGCAAATGGAATTAAGCAAGCTGATTTCAGAAGAAGAAAAGGAAATCCCATAAATCAGGATGCCGGCTGGAAGGAAGCAAGTAGAGGACAGAGGGCAGCAGCTCAGAAGGAGCTGAGCGCTGGCTTCCAGCAAGGCAGGTAGAGCTCCGGGGCTAAGGTGAGTGTGCAGTACTTCACTTCTTGTGCGAAGCAAAGCACAGCCTGCCAGCAGGCCCTCACTCAGGAAATACTAATAAACATGCTAACCGCTCACGTAGGTGCTTAATATATATGGAAGTGCCTCGGTTTTGCTTTATTTAAATGCTTGGTAAATATTGTGAGCAGATACTCATTATACAGATACTCTTTTTGAAGTTTCTGTAATATATCCTTCTAGCAAAATTATAGAATGTAGGTATCCTCACACCCATTTCATTATAATATAGATTTTTTCTTTCTTTTCTGTTTCTTTTTTTGTGGTACCAGGGATTGAACTCACTTGCCAGGCAAGTGCTTATTCTACTGAGCTATCTCCCCACCCTAGATTTTCAATATATCATAGACATTTCTTAATGCATCTGTATTTCCTCTACTTTCAGGAAGAGTGCTTGGTTAATACTTTAATATATATGACTGAGGATTCATCAAAGAGATACCAAGAAATGAGTAATTAGTATGTAAGGATAATTTTAAAGTAGTCTTCCATTTAAAAAATCCAACCTTTAAAGAAAAACTTGCCAAATTAATAAAATTTGCTCTACTGAAAAGAAGACACATTTGCTTCTTTCTCTGACCTCAACTCCACGTGTTGTGCAGTGGATGAGTGAAGCATCGATGGGAAGGAAACAGTGGCTGGACGGTGACTTCCGTGAGGGCGAGAAGCTGTGCTTCCTCAACTTTTGTGTGTGGAGTGTTTTGTAAAGACAGGTGTCTTATTCAAGAAAGCAACCAGTCATTCAAAGTAAGACATATGCTGAACCCTACCTTGGACATAAATATCGCTTGCTATGGTTTTTGTTTCTACAGATTTAGGATTTTTATTTTTGTTTTGAAATTTTCACTTCAGATTCAAAGTAATTAAGCAAGATTGTAAGCAACATATGCACATTTTGATGAGACTTTTATCTTTCTGGGATCATTCAAATGTTTATGGAGACTGGTACAAGACCACATCTGAAAAGGAATTTAAATGCAAATGATTCATGATTCAAATTTTAAGGAAGTACAAAGGAAGGGATATCTTGATGTTGAATTCAGAATTTAATCAGTGCAGATTGTCATTTGATTATCTGCAACAGGCACCTAGGACCAAGGGCTGAAGAGGGAGCATGCACCTTTGCAGAACTTTCAATCTTATTTAATAAGTGTTTATCCTTGCAGCATATAGAGATATAATTTGATATATATTTTTTGAATCTTGCACTGAAAACAAATTCAAAATTTAATTTTTTCAAATGAGTACAAGTAAAATACAAGCTCTCTCTCACGCTAAATTACAATTTCTGTCACTTGAGAGATGGGCAGTAAAGGGCAAATACAATTTTTACATATCATTTTGGCAATGACAAATGGTTTATTCACTGTAAAAACTTTAAAACACAAAATGAATAATGACAATAGAACTTCATGACTTGCCACTTCTTTATAGTACAAAAAAAGTCATATAGGGCTGGCCAAATAGTTCAGGGGATTAAAGTACCTGCTTAGGTAGATGCAGCAGTCAGGGTTCAATCCCAGGCATGTGGTGCCAGCCCCGCCTCCGGGAAGCACCGAGATAGGGATTGAGACTAGGCGTGGTGGTACACCCCCATAATCCCAGCTTCTGGAAGGCTGAACACAAGATGATCACTATGAGTCTGATCTTCATAGTGAGAAACTGTGGACCCTTGCTAAATGACAAAAAAAAAAAACCAAACATATGATATCCATTCAAACACTTTATTATACAGAACTCCTTTAAACAAATCTTTATTCAGTGTTTGTTACAGATGCTATATTAGACAAGTTCCATGGTTAAAAATTAATTGTACACAGACCTGCTACCACCTTTCTCCAGTCTACTGTTTTTTCCCCAAAGTAAGACCTTAACTGGAAAATGAGCCCTAGCCTGATTTTCAGGATGCTCATAAAATAAACTCTACCCTAAAATAAGCCCCAGTTAAATTTTTACTTAGTTATTTATTTGTCACAGGGTCTCGCTACACAGATCAGACTCATGGTGATCCTCCTGTCTCAGCCCCTCCCCAGGCATGCACCACCACACCCAGTCTTAAGGCCAGCATGGACCACCCAGGGTTCCACAGCCTGCATGCCGTACCAGGGATCAGAGTCAGGTTCTGGCACTCTCCAGGCAGGAACTTAGACTGCTGAGCTATCTCCCCAGCCAACCCCTAGTAAAGATCAGGAGCCAAGCAGATGCATTTAGTATCCACTGAAGCACACAACAGACTTTGGATGGTAAATTAATAAGGTATAATTAAGTATACCTAAGTAATATAATTTGCATTAATACTTTAATATAATATAAATTATAATCAAGTATTCATAAATATGCAAGGGGGGCCTTTGGATGAAAGGAAAATGCTTCTGTAAGCAGAATAACTCAAGACTTAGCTGCTGAGCGACCGCCTGGAGGGCAGGCACAGTGCACAAACCCTGTGCGCGCTCATCATGAGCAGGTGCGGCCGTGCCCAATGCGGATCTTCATGCCCCACCTACGTGTGGCACAGCGGACGCACTTACGATGGCCTAGCTGCAAGAGGCCGTGGCTAGGGGGAGATCATAAGGGATAAAACCGCTGACTGTCGCCAGTGCTGTCTAAGGGGCTGCGCGGGCAGGAAGGGAACTCTCCTGCCGCACCTGAGAGATGGGGCCGCAGCTCTCCTGGAACCAGAGTCATAAGAAATGGGAGCTGTGATGATGTGCCCGAAGCAACGTGACTGGGTTTGAATAAGTGTAGATTTTTGTATGTGAATAAATGTGGATTATTGTACATGAAAAAATAAGACATGCTCTGAAAACAAGCCTAATTTTATCTTTTGAAGCAAAAAAATTGTATAAGGCCTGGTCTTATTTTCGGGAAAACATGATATTAACAGCAAAAAGACTTCTAAACAAAAAAGTACACAAGAACACCAAGATTCCATGCAGACTCCATCACAGCAAACTTGGGGCCCTGCGGAGGAAGAGTGGAGTTATTTTGCTTTGGTTTTTTTAACGCATGTTTGCATGCGGAGAGAGTCTGAGAAAGGCTCTATTGAGGAGATAACCCTGCTCAATACAATCTGGTAGACAGAACTCTTTCTTGGCTGTACACAGTACTGAGGCACTGTTTCCAGCTTGGCACCTACGTCTCCACTCATTCAGCAGCAATAACTGAGACAGCGAAGAGCACACGAGCTCTGCCACGTTCTCTGCTCTGGTGTGGCCGTGGGTACTGGGCGGAGGACGTGGCTGCAGACTTGTGCACACTCGCCGCGAAGCCTTCTGTGTGCTGCTGAGCGCGTTCCAGCCCTTTACGGCACTACCCAGTCCAGCCTGGCCCCCAAGAAAGTGCAGAGCAGTAGTGAAGGTGACAGGAACCTGAAAAGCAGGGGTGGTGAGAAGAGGACAGCCCAGAGATGCACGAGGCCTGCATGGAGCCTTCGCGTGGCTGATGCGTCCTCCAGAAAGAATCGCAAGAGAACCCAAGAACCCCAGAACCCAGTAACAGTGCTGCATGGATGCATTTTTAAGAATAGCATATATTTAATCATAAATTAATCAATAAAAATAGTAATTGGATAGTTGATTTGGCCCACTCTATAAAAGATCTCTTTACATTTATACTATTTGGTACTTTCAATATTTATATACTATTTTTACCATGTGTGATGCAAGGGCTTGGTTTGAAATTTCAGGAATCTTCCAAGCAGGCCCTCTAAATTGTCAAATCATGCTAAGCTCATGGGTCCAAAATTTTGCACAGAGGCACCATAAGCCACCTCAGCAAATTCATAGAAGTGTTTGTGAGCTTTTAAAATTGTAGAAGATGGGCCTGCCATGCCGGCCTCACCCCAGGCAACGCTGAAACACAGCTGAGACTGGGCATGGTGGCACACACCTGTAATCCCAGTTCTTGAGAGGCTGTAAACAGGCAGATCACTATGAGTCCAATCTGTGTAGTGAGACCCTGAACACCCTATAGACCCTTCCCTAAAAAATAAATGAATAAATGAATAAATAAATAAAATTGTAGAGGAAAACAGCTACACTTGACACCTGTTGGATACAAATACCTGACATTAGTAGACAGCACACAAATTAGTTCACAGTGTCAACCTTAAATTGTACTATTTTCCATGCAATGATATATTTATAAAACTTGGCCTGACCTGGTTGATGTGAAAAAAAAAAAGCAATCACACATAAAAAAGTCAGAAGTGCTAGGATAGGAAAGAAGAGTGGCAAAACTCAAGAGGATTGCAAGACGTGGCAGTCGTGCAGGACCCTAGAGCGACACCGACCTATCAGGATGAAGTTGGGTTTATTTAGCAATGGAAGAATTTTACGATGTCTGCAGCCTTTCAAATGGCTATTGAAATCTTCGGACTCGAATGTGCTGTGCTGCTTCCACCGCTAGGCATGTCCTCTGGCTTGGACAGCGCAGAGGGACTTCTGGGCTCAGGCTGTGACTACCGGACAGGCTATGCCCAAATATAGTGTTTTGTTCTTGTAGGAAAAGCCATTTGATTTAATCAATCAAAGTTCCATAGCATAAGACCACCCCAAAAGGTTTTTTTGTTGAAAGTTCATTTTGAGAGTCTGCTTGTTCCCTCCACGACAGATGATTTAATAAAATCCTGTCTACATAGGCAGACAAACATGGGCTTTTGTTTTTCAGAGTTCTTGGCAGTGTTCTACTTCATCCTTCTGTAATAAGAAGAGGAAGCTCCTCCTAGTCAAGAAAGAACCAGGGAAATAAGGAAAAAAATAGGAAGAAAGAAAAGGAAATTTCCAGGCATGTAAGCAGAATAGGAAAGGCATGTTATAACATAAATCATACTGAGCACTAGTATTCAAACTCTCATATGTGACCTCTGGCTTATCTAGACATGTATCTATAATAACCGCTAACTCACGGCAGGCAAGATAGCCCAGTGGACTCAGCGCCTGCCTCCGCAAGGGCAAGGACCAGGGTTTGAGTCCCAATACCACTGCCTATACACAGCCCCACCCTCAGGCTCGGCTGAGCTGGCCCCAGAGACCGGGCGTGGTGATGCACACCTGTCATCTCAGCCCCGGGGAGGCTGAAAGCAAGAGGATCACTAGGAGTCTGAGCTCTCTAGTGAAACCCTGCACCAAATATTGAAATAAACTAAAATCAAAAATTAAGTTAAATTTTAACAAGATTTTTAACATAATAATTATTACTTCAAATATTATGTAATCACAAAAGCCATTATTTAAAAATCATATTATATTGTGGGAATGTTTATTACAATACAATATTCACTTGAAACTCGACATGAAATGGTATCAGCACTAAAGCTACATATTTGTAAAGAAGACAGTGAGAAAGACTGAAAGGAAATATGCCCTGCATTTAACTTACTATATTTCTACCATGAAAACTATAGTGATTTTTTCTTTCACAATTCCTCCTGAATTTTCTTAAATGATCTTTACCTTTTCAGCAATGAAAGTGTGTATTATGCATACATAATTAATTTTAACAAAATGGTTCTGGGAAACTGAAATGGGAATTTCAATCCATTATCTACATAATACATGTCTTAAAATTTTTACTGTCCCTCCTACACAGCTCATCCCCCTCAGAGGTACGGCTCTGTGTTGGCATCACACATGGCACATTTTATATACACAGGTGGCAGAGTCACCCTGCTCCAGGGATTCCTTCCTGCGGTTCCAGTGGGCCTTGGTCGGCCCCCAGTGCCTCTGTGGCTTCGCCCTCTTTATCCGTAAGATCCTTCTTTCCTTTCCTCATGTTGGAAGATGTTTGTATTACTTTTGTCTCTTCCTTAATTCAACTACTCAAATCAGATACACGCAAGAATACAAATCAAATACTGAGAATACAAGCTTTCTCTCTGAACTATTCCTGCCATTTAAAAAAATATTAATTTACTTATTCATTTTTTTTCTGCTGAAAATAAGACTTTTACTAAATGCTTATGGGACTTTTCCATATTGCCCAGGCAAGGGTCCATATGGCGTTCTTGATTCCCATCATAACTTAAAGGGAAACTTCACCATGTCCGGAGCCCTTGATGTCCTGCAAATGAAGGAGGAGGATGTCCTCAAGTTCCTTGCTGCAGGAACCTACTTAGGTGGCACCAACCTGGATTTCCAGATGGAGCAGTGTATCCATAAAAGGAAAAGTGATGGAATCCACATCATAAATCTAAAGTGGACTTGGGAGAAGCTCCTCCTGGCAGCGCGAGCCATAGTGGCCATTGGAAACCCTGCTGATGTCAGCATCATATCCTCCAAGAACACAGGCCAGCAGGCTGTGCTGAAGTTTGCTGCTGCCACTGGAGCTACTCCTATCGCTGGCCGCTGGAACCTTCGCTAACCAGATCCAGGCAGCCTTCTGAGAGCCACGTCTTCTGGTGGTTACTGACCCCAGGGCTGACCACCAGTCCTTAACAAAGGCATCTTATGTCAGTCTGCCAACCATCGCTCTGTGCAACACGACTCTCCTCTGTGCTTTGTGGACATTGCCATCCCGTGCAAAAATAAGGGAGTTCACTCTGTGGGTCTGATGTGGTGGATACTTGCCCAGGAAGTGCTGCGCATGCATGGCACTGTCTCCCATGAACACCCATGGGAAGTCATGCCTGATCTCTACCTCTACCAGGATCCTGAAGAGATTGGAAAACAAGAGCAGGCTGCTGCTGAAACGGCTGTGACCAAGGAGGAATTTCTGGGTGAATGGACTGCACCAGCTCCAGAGTCCACTGCTGCTCAGCCCAAGGTCGCAAACTGGTCCGAGGGCATGCAGGTGCCCTCTGTGCCCATTCAGCAGTTGCCTACTGAAGACTGGAGTGCTCAGCCGGCCACAGAAGATGGCACTGCAGCACCCACCACGCAGGCCACTGAGTGGGCAGGAACCACCACGGAGTGGTCTTGAGCTGTTCTCCCGACGCTTAGCCAAAATGGGAATGAGGCTGATGGAACATAAAACAATTTCCAAGAAAAAAAAATAAATAAGTGTTTATGGAGTTATTTAATTCATTACATAGAATATAAGCCTGCAGATTAAGTTTACCTCTGTTTTGAATTCATGCCCAGAAATTTCAACCTCATCGCGGAGTGAGGGCAGTGAGTCCTTGGTGCTGTACTTACTCATTTTAAAGAGAATAGAAAGACAATAGATAAAACATCCAAAATGATACACAATTTTAAAAAAAAAATCAGATGATAACAATTCAACAGTGGCTGTTATATTGCACTTAGCTGTCTTCAATGTAGTTGTTCAGATAAAAGATATAAGCATATAAATTGGTCAAAGTAAAAATTTTAAACCGTAACTGCTACCTTCAAAAAACTGATAGAAATGAGTAAAACAAGCATCTTAGCTGTCCTGCATATCTACATGTATGATTTTCCTCTTCCTCTTTTGCTATCTTTTCTCCTTTCCTTCATCCCAAATGTTTATTCCTTATGTTCAGTTTCTTTCCCTTTTACTGCCATCTTATACTCCTCGAATTCAGTGTATAATCTCAGCTCAGTTCTGTTGGCTCCATGACCACTGTTTCTACTCAAGTCACTGCTGTTGAAGCTGGAATGTGGCTCAGTGGTAGATGATCTTCCTAGCTTGGATGACACCTGGACTCAATCCACAGCAGCACCCAAAAAGGCTTTCCAGTTGCATGTGTCCGTTGTCCTCACCATCTTTCTCTCTAACACCCATGATTCTTTGGAAGTTTAAAAGTTAAGGCATATGGCTTTCCCCTACTGCATTTTGTCCTTCCTCTGCCATCATCATAACTGGAAAACTTCAGTGATAATTCACTCTGGAGTCCAGGAGCACGGTAGGAAAGGGTGAAGCACTGAGTGCTGCCTCCTGGCCATTGTGTAGAGTGTGCTTTTGTGCGGGAGACCAGGTAATGCGAAGCAAGGCCCAACCAACCTCCTCCGTGAACACAGAGGAGAAAGGCAGGTGCAGGCATGAGGGGCTCAGCGGACTCTCAGGAAAGTCGCCACAGCTGAGACCCAGGGGCTCGCTCAGCCCGTGTTGGTGAGTCATGGAAGGCCGAGGAAGCTGCTGCTGCTCTAGTTACTTGTGCCTGTGTCTGAGTACGTAGAAGTAGGGGGAGCCAGAAGCTCAGGCCCTCTGCCCACTGCAGGCGAAGCCCCTGACTCCTGCTTGGAAATTAACCCTGTGTTTTGGCCCTTCAGCCTCATTCAGCATCCCACGGTCAGTGGCTGGGAAATAATCAAGCTGGGCAGGGTTCCCCCAAGGGGCACCCAGACAGAGACCAACCAGGGAGATGAGGTCCCTACACTTTTGGTTTAGTTTCATTATAATTTTAGTAGCAGAAACTTTTAAGCTTCTGAAAATTACATTATCATGCATGAGCAACATTTTTGACTATTGAATTCTTAGAAATAATTACTAAGTCCTTCAATTTTATCATTTAATCTCAATCACATTTGAAAAGAAAATTCATTTGTGAAGATTTGTTCTTTTCTTGTCATAACTCAACTGAGTCACCACTAATGATGGGTAAACCATGAAGAATGTTACAATCATCAGAAAACCATCCTCTGGAGTGGCTTTGTGTTTTCTTCTACTCTGTGGAAGCATAAGAATAGCTGGCACAAGGCTTTAGGCCAGCGCGTTCACCTTGCTTCAGTCTGCCAGCACACCCAGGTCTGACAAAGAGATTGTTTTTTGGAGTGCTAGTGCTCCAGTGCTCAAGTTTAACTGAAATAATGAAAGTACACAGAAAATGCAAATATCATCTTTTGTGAAATGTACTATGTATTACTACTATACCAATATTCATAACTATAATGATATATAATACAAAGATTGTAGATAAATAGGCATAATGGAGAAAATACAAATATGGAACACAATTATATACGCTGGGCTACACCTAGAATCTGTGGTGCTAAAATCCTCTGGAGTCCCAGATGTAGAGTCCAACTCACCATTCCCTAAAAGAATCTGTTGAGGTGAAAGATGCATCCTGCAGCTATCAAACTCCCCCCAATAATTTGCATTGTCAATACACCTATATTGATACAAACTTATGTAGTTGGATATCCTGCTACTGCCATGCTAATAAGTAATAATGAGAGAGAACGAGAGAGAGAGAGGAGGGAAGGAGGGAGGGAGGGAGGGAGGGAGGGACAGAATGGTCTGAGTTTTTCAGATGGGCATTTTATGATCTCAGAAATCACAGTGGGAGTGTTCTTGAATTCCCACACTCATATAGACTTAGTGTTAAACTACATGTACATTCCATGGATAAAATTCTTTGAAGATACAATTTTCCTTCTAGTCCATTTTCTGTAGCTACAGCAAAATATTTGATTAGGTAATTCATAAAGAACTGAATTTTCTTTACCTCATGATTTGGAGGCTGAAAAGTCTAAGAATCCAGCACCAATATCTGCTCAGCATCTGGGTGCCTCATGCTGTGTCATCACATGGTGGGGCCATTAGACAGCAAGACAGAGCAGGCAGCCCACTCCGATCTTGTCATCTGTAATGCCAGTGGTGCCCTCCAGTCCTAACTCACCCCCAAAAGACCTACCTCTGAGAGCATTTAGTGTGTGAGTTAGAGGATTAAGTTTCCAAAGCATGAAATGTTAAGGGACCCATCCAAATCACAGCACTGTCAAATGTAAATTCCTGGGAGTGTAACTGCTTAATTAACTTATTAGTTAAAAGTCAAAGATTCAGTTCCATAAACACTTTCTTACCATGCTAAATAAGTTCAGGCTCCTCAACAGAGAGGCTTGTGACACTTGTGGCCTGCCAGGTTCATGTTTTCATGTGCTGCTTTACCCCTGATGAACACCTGTCTCTCCAGCTAGACCTTGTGAGCAGGAGGGTCTGTGCCTGTCCCCTAGCACTGCATCATGAACATCTAGCCCAGTGCCTTTTACAGAATACAGAGGCCAGTACACGTCTTTCATTAACTCATGTGTGCTAGAAGGGTAACAAAGGCTGCCTTTCAAGTATTCCTTTTATTAACTGGTAACCGATGGATGCAGAAGCTACTTGGAGCTTTGGTCCCTGTCCAGCTTGCTGATCCATTGCAGCCTTGCTAGGTTGGGCTTCACTTCTCTGAGAAACAGCACTGAACAGGAGCCTCCTCTTTTCACCTCCTGTACTATAAGGAATCCCTCCCACTACTACAGAAAATAAAGATCCCTCCAACTCAGGGCACAAATTCCTTCATTTCTCCATGCACATTGTTCACCAGCTCAGCACTGATGTCTGAAGTTAATCCCTGCTCCCGTCCTGCATGAAGAATGGGGTCACACATCTGACAGGGGCAGCTGTGTCCTGATGCTGAGGTGTGAAGGGCTAGAGTTGGCCTGCCTGGGTAGCAGTACGCTGCATGCCACTTGCAAACATATCCAGCTCGGAGCATATTACTTGAGCAAGTTCTCTGGACTTCTTAGTCCTTATCCACAGGATGTGGCTAATAGTACAAAAGCCAAACAGCAGTGGTGAGGACTAAGATGAGACTAGAACTGAAGACTGCCACGCCAGACTTGCAGAGGTCTCCACAAAATGAGTTATGCTCCTCGAGCAGGCACGTTGCTTTCTGCTCCTACACATCAGTGCTTAGCAAAGACTTTTGTCTGCATTCCCCTGCTGTTACATCTGTATTCCCAGGCTACTTATATAAAACAGTGTGTTCACTTCTATTCCATTTTCATTTATTGAAAATAGATAACAATGCCTGAAAGGATGTCCTAGCAACTCTAAATCTACGCTGGGTTATTATCTGTATTAGGACAATTCTGGGCTTTTTTTCTAACCCACATGATGATTTCTACTCTTCCTTGTCAGTTCCAGAGACTAAGTCTAGACAAGACTAGATGACCTGCAGTTAGGAGTTGAGAGTAGTTTATTGTATTAACTTCAGTCCTAAGAACTGTGCTACTTTCAAGATTTAATTAACCGTAAAACATCTCCAAGATTCTTCATTACTCACCAATAAGTATTAGAAATAAAGAGAAAAGAACTCAAAAGCAATTCAACAACTACTTTCACAAAGTTCTTCCTCTGATGATGTGTATGAGATATTGAATGTACTATTTTTTAACAGAAAATTTGTCAGAGTGCATAAAATACAAACAAAATGGATTATTTTTGTTCAGGAAATTTACCAGAAATATTAAAATCAAGAATATTAAACTGAGTATTATAAAATATCTTGAACAATGATTGGATAGATGGTCATAAGCATATTGCTAGAATGCTTTTCATAACATCTTCAGTAATATTATTCAAAATATCATCCCTAAGTCAGACAGATGATCAACCTATACACTTCTTCTTATGTAATTTTAAATAAAATTGCTGTCTTCTAATAGGTCCAGCTGGTTCTAAAAGATACAAAATGTCAAAATCTGTATCTTCATAAATACAGAATCATAGGGTAGGTCCAGCTGGTTCTAAATGATACAAAATGTCAAAATCTGTATCTTCATAAATACAAAATCATAGGGCTCATCAACAGATCAGATTACCAAGCAAATGTATTCATCCTCCGCCACTCTCTTGAATCCTATAATAACACTGTTTTGAAAAACAGTACTTATGATCCAAAGCTACAATTTCATGATTGAGCAAAATAGATTTGAAAGGACATTCATTTTGCTGCCTTATAGAAAAGCACTGTAAATATCACTACAAAGAAATGTAAGATTAAGTTAACAAGTGTTACCAGAACTCCCACTGAATGATGTTTTATGTACAATTGTACATACAATGTTGATTTTTAAATTTATTATATATAAGTGACAGCAGGAACTATACTGTCCTAATAAAATCACTTTTTCCTCCTAGAATTTTATGCTATATACTGTTGGCTAGCCATTTTACTAGTCATTGGAGTAAGACTTACATCTTTGCCCCAAAGAGAACAAAATCTGTTTAAAGAACAGACATGTGAAAAGTAATTAAGTTGTGGTATTGTAAGTGCAACATTATATACACAAGCCACAAATTTGGTCTGGAAACGTGAACTGCATGGTCAATTTTTCCTAAGAAAAACTGAGAGCTAGAATAATATCCAAACAAGGATTTGAAGGATGAAAAAAATTTCCAGTTAGTCGCACAAAGAGGAAATGTAAGAGTAAAACCTAAATGAAATGTATTGGAGGTGGACTGCACAGATGTGAGATGTAGCTGGACTCTTGGAGTCATGGTACTTTAATTGATAGTGATATACAATGACATCAAGTCTGAAAAAATGGAAAAGCTATCACATGAGTTTGAAGAAGAGCAAAGAGAAAGAAAAGTTTTCCAGTTAGACACCATTTCCTATGGGTGTGGATGTAAGGCTGCCAGTGGAAAGCTGGCCTGAGCTTGTGTAGCTCTTCTCAAGAAAGCTTCTATTGGACCACGGGTATGACATATTGTGGTCCTCCTTTGCTTCAGCTAAAAAGCAGATGCAGTGCTGGGTCAGTATTAACAAAGTGAGACACTCTTGGAAAAAGTGTGAGAACCTCTGTGGCCTGTTCCCTCCCTCACCTTTCTGGGAGCACATCTTCATTCCTTTCTTTGTTTCTTCTGCTTACTCATTCCAGAAGTTTCCATAAAACAAGGATCCTGCCTTCCTCACTAGAGTTTAAAGCACATTAGTAAGCTTTCCTTGAGGGCAACAGGATGCCTGAGATAATGCCTTGCAAAAAGGAATTATATTTTGGCTCATGGTTTTGGAAGTCCTGTGGGATCTGT
Source organism: Ctenomys sociabilis (assembly GCA_004027165.1). Classification (NCBI taxonomy): domain Eukaryota; kingdom Metazoa; phylum Chordata; class Mammalia; order Rodentia; family Ctenomyidae; genus Ctenomys; species Ctenomys sociabilis. Next base: position 54,630 of record PVKA01005703.1, read on the forward strand.
GGTTTGGGGGCAGGTGCTGATGCAGGAATTCACCAGGAGCACATGGTGAGCAAAGACTCCCACACCCTGCCCCTAGGGAGCAAAGACAGAAGTAGCAATGTTGGGGTTCCCCCCCCCCGCCCTGATGACTCAGCCACCCCAGCCCCTCCCCCTTCTTAAAGATTCTGGAAGCTGGTGGCCAAGCCCTTCCCAGGCCTTTATGCAACACTTACCCAAACCAAAGCAAAGTTATTCATCAGCAACAAAATTCTCTGGTGGCTAAGAGATTACTGTTGCTTTAAGAATAAAATTCAAATTCTAAATATGTAAATTCATGAATTGAAAATATATGGTGGGAAACAAACAATGATAATTTTAATACTTTTTGGGTAACATGGAATAGAGAAAAAGAAGTTAACCAATTTGATAACTTTTCCTCCAGTGAGAAGCATTAGTACTGAGCCATTTGACTTTTCCCTTGACTGCTGGAGATATCCTGTGTCACTAAAGCTCTCAAGGAGCATGAAGGTAGATTTCTGGTAAGTTGCCATTAATATTTTGCAACCCTGCCTTAGGTTCTTGAATGGGTTCTAGGGCCAATTATGTATAATTTTCAGAACATTTCCCAATTCTTCATTTATCCTTTTGTAATTTAAAACTGCAGGATCCTACCCAAGGAAGGACCAGAATACATGACAACCATCCTGTTTTGAATTTTTTTTTTTTTTTTTTTTTTTTTTTTTTTTTTTTTTTTTTTTTTTTTTTTTTTTTTTTTTTTTTTTTTTTTTTTTTTTTTTTTTTTGTCTTTTTGAGACAGGGTCTCACTATGCAGTTCAGGCTGGCCTTAAGCTCACTTTGTAGCTCAGGCTGGTCTCGAACTCACAACAATAATTCAATGTGGTTATGTGGAAGCAAGGTAAAAGCCAAAATGAAAGTAAATGATAGTGAAATTGTGTTGTCTATTTGTCCTTGGGTGGTTAATTTTTGAATTATTTTTGTGACTACAAAATATTTTTCAGTATATTGCTTTTAAAACTCAATACATTCACTAGTGTAAGAACTTGGAAGGGTAAATAAAATATGATAGGTGCAACAGGTTCTGTGAGAGGGAAAGAATCGATTCAAGGGGAAGGAAAAGCTGGGATGAGGAAGAGGATGTGGGGATGTATCGACGCATGAATGCGGAAAGGCTTGCGTAAGTGTACTACGCACAAGTGCAGAGAGGCTTGCATAAGTGTGCTATTGATCTCTTCTGGCCTGCAGAAGGGAATAGCTGGTAACTTCAATTCTTTCTTCTTTTCCTTTTTTCATTTCTTATACCTTTTAAAACCAAATCTGCTTGCTAATAATCTAAACAACTAATTTAAAGACAACATTGTGCAATACAGCAACCACTGTCTAATTCTTACTGTTTTATTTGATGAAGTTCTGTGTCATCTCTAATGTCTTGTTTTGTGTCTCTCTACTATTTTTACTCTCTTTAGATACTTTTTAAAAAAAAGTCTCAGTACTTTAAAGCACCATGTCCTTGACACTTCAACACCAGAACACCAAAATCAAGGTCAAACTCACCCTCAGTTACTACAGTCATTATTTAGCACCCTTAGCATTTGTAGGATTTTCTTACTATTTAGAAACACCAACATGTATACTTTTCTATTAATTGAAACATAGATGTTACTCTAGCTCAGTGTTACCCCTCAAGTCCATGTGTGGTGCTCACATTAGCCTCAGAAACATGCAAGAGTCTGTGTGTGTATGGACCTGAGCTGTGTCTCTCTTGGGGATTTAGAAGTCTAAGTATCAGCCCAGATTTATATTTAGAGACAAGTAGGAAGAGCAAAAAGTGTTCACATATATAACATAATAAGACTAAATATAGATGAGCTGTGCTTTGAAGATAAATAATCCACTATAATTAAGGACAAGAAAGATTGCAAAAATAACATCTTAGTCCCCAAATTTTATTTGCTCTACAAAACATTTACTGAAGAATTCGTTAAAATAATGAAAAGCAAATATATTATTTGATTTATAGGAAATTGAATTAGCAAAAAATAAATACATATGATTAGGGCTGAGCAAAAATGTTTTTTTATGCTAGGCATGGTGGCACAGGCTGTAATCCTAGAACTCGGGAGGCTGAGGCAGGAGGATTGTTATGAGTTCGAGACCAGTGTGAGCTACAAAGTGAGCTTAGGGCCAGCCTGAACTGCATAGTGAGACCCTGTCTCAAAAAGAAAAAAAAAAAGTTTTTTGACCCATTCTATATCTCATTACACAATGCTATGACATTTGTTTTGTTCTCTACTTATAATAGGTAGCTTCTAACAACATTGCTTCAAGCAAAATTTGATAAGATTGAGTCTAGACCATGTGAAACCCTACACTTTGGTGAACAAAAAGCAAGTATTAACAATTAATTATGTCACCAGGTGATAAGTCCTGTAATACATATGGCATATGTAGAGTGGATGATTTCTTCCTTGAACCCCAGAGATCTGCAGTTGAAACATAGAGGACAGCAGTGCGGATAAGATGGGTGTACTCAGGGCACGCAGGGCCGGCGGGTGGGATGCCTCTTGTGGAGGAGGAAGGGCACAGTCTCAGCCAGTTGGGGTCACCGTACTCTCTGTTGCCTCGTCACATTTTTGTATTGGTAATGTGTCATCATGAGACATTTAAAGCATGCAAAAAAGTATGGCCATTTTTGAGTAACAGTGAAAAAATTCTGGTAACAATGTAAAACTTTATGGTAGGGAACTATGTGACCAAGAACACTGACCCACAATCCAGGTGGACAACATAGTAAGACTGTCTGAAGTTGGGACCTCATCTGAGTCTGGCTGTGGAAGAATCTACTCATTATCTCAGGCATCTCATAGGAGTCAGCCCTGGGGATCCTTAGATGGAGACTCTCGGCTCCCCCACAGATGTTGCGGGGCACAACCTCTGTCCCTTGACACCTGGGGCTCCCTTCATGGGAGGTGAGGTCATCCATGTCATCCAGGGTGACAGTTCACTACAAAGGGATCTTCTGTAACACAGCCATGGAAGACACCTGCTGAGATAGGAGAGTAGGGCAGGGCAAACCCCACCAAACAAGCAGGTGTCACCTGCCCAAGTCGTGAGACCTAAGGCACATACACAGAATACAGGATCCCAAGAGAACGCTGTGGGCCCTGAGCACTGTAACAGGTGAAGTCAGTGGGAAAATAGTATTCAGCTCTGTTTGCATTTGGTGTGAAACCAAGTGAGTCTCGAAGATGGTGGCTTAACCCTGGCACCTGCCCAAATGAGTTTTTGATAGGACAGCCATCTCAAAGGCATTGCTGCATGAATAACAAGCAGTCTAAGAATTCTAGCTATGAAAGACATCCCCACTGTCTCTGTGACCACTGTGTGTCCTTCCCAGCTGCTTTTACATGGCGAGGCCTACCTCCTCCCACCTGCAGCAACTCTACGTCCACCCCCTTTCCTGTGTGTCTCATCCAGCTCCCTGTGCAGGACACCAAGAACTCAGAAAGAATTTCTTCAGGACCCAAAATCAGTAATCCTCTCATCATTATGCCACCTCCTAGTGTTCTGAAATGACTCACACTCTCCCAACCCCCAAGGTAGGGATTAGGAGTCCTTGACACCATGGTGCAGGGACAACTGGGGGCTTTCTTGACTATCGATTGCCGACCCCAGGCCTTGAGTCAGCCTGGTGCTCTTTTGGATTTGAAAATAGAACTAGACTTTAGGGCTGAGAAGAATATTCATGCTTCAGATGAGAAGGGAGGTCTCAAAAACCTTGAGAAATAATATATTATTTCTAATAATATGGAGGTGGGGAGCGAGGAATCTAATTATCTAGCTTTGGAATCAGCAATTAGTAGATGATACTGACCAAAATTAAGTAGATAAGGGTAAATACAGGTTTTTTAAATGATAACTTGGATTTAGTTTTAGATTTGTTTACAACTGATTAAAGGTCTCAGACTTAGAGCAGTTCCATATTAACCTGTCTATTTTCGTCCAGTAGATTTTTTTATGTATTTGGTACAAGGTCTCTTGTTTTCAGCCTCCCCAGCTTATAAAGAACTTTTTCCAGGAGAAAAGATGACCTGGCGGTGTTGGCCCGTTCTGCTCTCAGACAAAGCCTACCCAGTATGCCAGTCTAATTGGAAGACTGTCAGAGACAGCACTCTATTCTCTATTGAACTGATGCTCAGGGATTCTCTGTGAACTAGTTTTACCATTCTTTTATCCTCGAATAAGATTGATGATAAAGAAGTGAGTGATGATGAGGCTGAAGAGAAGGAGGGTAAAGAGGAAGACAAAGAAAAGGAGTCTGCTGACAAGCCTGAAATAGAAGATATTTGTTCAGATGAAGAAGAAGAAAAGGATGGCAACAAGAAGAAGAAAATTAAGAAGTATATTGACCAAGAAGAACTGAACAAAATGAAGCCCATCTGGTCCAGAAACCCTGATGATATTACTAATGAGGAGTGTGGGGAGTTCTACAAGAGACTGACCAATAACTGGGAGGATCACTTGGCAGTGAAATATTTTTCCATTGAGGGACAGTTGGAATTCAGGGCTTTCCTTTTTTGCCCCACAATAAGCTCCTTTTGACCTATTTTAAAACAAAAAGAAGAACAACATCAAGTTGTATGTCCACATAGTTTTCATCATGGATAACTGTGAGGAGCTGATCCCAGAGTATCTGAATTTCATCAGAGAGGTGATGGACTCTGAGGATCTCCCTCTAAATATTTCCCAGGAAATGTTACAAGGGACAAAATTTTGAAAGCCATCAGAAAGAATTTGGTTTTTAAAAAGGTGTTTAGAATTGTTTAGTGAACTGGTGGAGAATAAGGAGAACTACTAGAAGTGCTATGAGCAGTTTTCTAAAACCATAAAGCTTGGGATGCATGAAGACTCTCAAAATCTGAAGAAGCTTTCAGAACTGCTACACTACTACACGTCTGCTTCTGGGGGTGCGACGGTTTCCCTCAAGGACTACTGTACCAGGATGAAGGAGAACCAGAAGCGCCTCTACTACATCACAGGTGAAACCAAGGACCAGGTAGCTAACTTGGCCTTTGTGGAGCAGCTCTTGGAGCACGGCTTAGAAGTGATCTACATGATTGAGCCCATCGATGAGTACTGTGTCCAGTAGCTGAAGGAATCTGAGGGGAAAACTTTAGTGCCAGTTATCAAACAGGGCTTGGAACTTCCAGAAGATGAAGAGGAGAAAAAAATTTTTAAAAACAGGAACAGAAAAAGACAAAGTTTGAAAACCTGTGCAAGATCATGAAAGACATCTTGGAGAAAAAGGTCGAAAGTGGTCGTGTCAAGCTGACTAGTGACATCCGCATGCTGCGTTGTCACGTGCACATATGGTTGGACAGCGAACATGGAAGGAATCATGAAAGCCCAAGCCCTAAGAGACAGCTCCTCAGTGGTTACATGGCAGCAAAGAAGCCCCTGGAGATAAACCCTGACCACTCCATTATCGAGACCTTGAGGAAAAGGCTGAGGAAGACAAGTCTGTAGAAGATCTGGTCATATTGCTGCATGAAACTGCACCGCTGTCCTCTGGCTTCAGCCTGGAAGACTCACAGACACAAGCAAACAGGATTTACAGGATGATCAAGTTGGTCTAGGTATTGATGGGGATGACCCCACCGCTGCCGACACCATTGCTACTGTCAACGAGGAGACGCCACCCCTTGAAGGAGATGACGACACATCGCGCGTGGAAGACGACTGAGCTCAGCTCTAAGAACCACTAATGTGTGCTCAATGTTCTAACCTTCGTTCCTTCTGAAAATACATATTTTTGAGAACTTTTTTATTAAGTGTATGGCATGATATCTGCTTTTAGGGAGAAAATAAAATTTCTTTCTGCTTTTAAATAATACTGTGATATTTTAGGCACTAAGCAGAGCTAGCAGTGCTTTCTCTAGTTTCACCTTGTTTATTTTAACAGGTTGAGATGTTCGTGGATAAAACTAAACTGCTAACTTTGTGAGGTCTGAAGTCCTTAGTTACCGAGCCAGATTCCTTCGTAGACAAATCTTGTACCTCTGAAATGTTAAGATTCCCTGATGTTTAAAGAAATATTTGCTATGATAGCTTGAGTTTTCTTATGGAATGTGTTTTTAAACTTTCCCCAGTGGTTTCGAATGCGCATGTCCTAGGCTTCTAGAAGTACGTTATACTGCACACTTGATGGCGGGTGCTTCTTAGGCGGGTTTTCCAAAGAAAAGTAGCTCAAGGGAGAGACAGCTTCTAGGGAGGCAGTAGAGCTGCTTCAGAAACCCTTCAGGACAAGGCCTGCGAATGGAAGCTAGTGCTCAGCTCACACTCTGCTAAGAGATAATAAATACAGCTGAGTTTAAAAATAATAATAATAATAATAATAATAATAATAATAATAATAATAATAATAATAATAATAAATAAAAGCAGAGCTGTATCTGAATGCATAGAAGCAGAGCACAAAGGTGGCTGGCTATCAAAGGACTAGGAGCACTGTGGAGATATTTGTCCAAGGTTACATTTCAAGAAAATAAATTCAAGAGAACCACTGGACAACACTGCAGCTGTAGTTAATAGTAACATAACAAAAAATTGAAATTTTGAAGAGTATATTTTAAATATTCTTATCACATAAAGTGATAGAGTAAGAAAATACTGAGCTTGCCAAGCAGCCTGACTCACCCTTTCTACAATATGCTTGTAGAGCAAAACATCATTTTGTGCAGCATTAATGGAGCCAGTTTCAATTTTTCCCATTAAAAATATAAATAAGATAATATAAACACATGGCTAAAGGACTTTTCCTTAATGTGATTTTCAAATTTGTGTGTGTTTCAATGCTAGTTGACATTTGTTACTCTGAAATTCCTAAATTTCTTCTATTGCTTAAGCGATCAGATATTATTTATGACAGCAGATAAAGTAAAAGCCTTTTGACCACAATAACAGTATTTGTTCTTAGTTAAAAAGTTAACAAGGATCCGAAGAGTAATTATTAACTAGATTTAGTGTTAGTTATAGGTTATAAAGTTAAATAAAAACTTTGATAATATATTTTATTTTATTTTATTTTATTTTTTTAAATTCCATAAGCTGACACATTAAAAGACATGATTTCTAGTGATACAAAGCAATTTGTCAAAACATGTGATTCAATTTATGTTAACACAATTTTACATTATCCATTGTTCCATTTATCTATTTTAGTATAGTACAGTACAGTACAGTACAGCATAGTTGCTGTAAGAAGTAGAGCTCACTGTTTCCCAGGCTGGCCAGGAACTCCTGGACTCAACTGATTCTCCTCACTCAGCCTCCTGAGTAACTGGGATGGTATAGGCAAGCCCCACTGAACCTGGTGGAAGATGTGGGTTTCAGTCCATGCACATTTTGGTTCTTGTTTTAATACATTACAGAGTGAGAGAGGAGCAGATTGGCAGGAATTCGTAGCAACAGATTTGGAGAAAACGAGCAGTCACCTGCGGCTTTGCGTGATAAGTGGTGGAAAGCAAGTCTCCCGTCAAGGGAGGAAGGCCCTGTAGTCTTGAGATAAGAAGCCAAGTGCAAGCAAAGGCACCGCAAGCCTGACCCACAGTTGGCTGTCAGCTTCTCTATAGTGCATTTTCAAACCAAGATTTGCACTCAGAAAGAAGACACAGCATGGATCCAAGAACATGTTAGGCCGTGCAAAGTGTACGCCCGTGCAGGAACTAAAACTCCACACTGCCCAGGAACTCCTTCTTCTTTGGGAGAAACCTCATACACGAGTAACAGAATCCCTCCAGTCTCAAAAGTGTAAGGTGTCCTTTCCTCGGCCGAGCTGCCGGAGGAGCCCGCAGCTCTCTGTCCCAGCAGCAGCCAACTTCAGAATTAGACTTCTATAGGGCATCGTGCCTTGTCCCTGTCCCATAGAAAGCTCTCACTGTCTTCCATTTAGAAACTAACCTGAAGGATTTCCATCTAACAGGGCCGTGACCTGTGCCTGGGAGTAAGGAGCAGGGCTCCACTATGAGTCTTGTAAATGACTATGGGCTGCAATTCTTGTTGCTTTCCAGACGCATGAAAGTGAGGTGTGTGGGTGAGCTTTGTCTCTGCACAAAGTGACTAATGATAAACAATTACCAACTACTCCCCAGTTAAATGGAACTTAATTGCTTTGTTTAAATATTAGATTTCTTAGGGTAATGAGTACTGTGTCAGGAGCGCATATGTGTGTGAGACACTGTGTTTGAAATATGATAGAATCTGCTGTTTTCAGAAGGAGAGGAGATTTGTTCTAAACTGAAATGCAAAATTATTCCAACATAGAAAACAGTGAAAGGAAAAATGTGATTTTGTGTGGCAAGTTGAAGAAGGTTCAGGGGAATTAAATTCATTTTACTTGATATTGAGTTTTTATTTTTATGAATACATGTTTGTAGCACATAATGATTATACATTGTAGAGAGCTGGAACATGTACATAGTCTCTCTTAATTCTTTTTACTTTGACATAAAAGAATTAGGCATGTTATGACAGTTCATTCAAGCTGATGTGCTTTTTAGAAGGCTGTGTGTGTGTGTGTTTGTGTGTGTGTGGATGTGTGATGTGCTACTGAAGGAGTTAAAGCCTAGAGACTTCACATCTCTAGAACTTTTCAAAATTAGATAATTAATTTACTTACCTATGGAGACAGGGTCTCTGAACACCATTAAATGCCACCCCAGACTACTGGGATCAGAGAGGTGATAAAGGAGAAAGAAACTTCCAACCTGCTGCATGTGTGGTACAAGCTCATATTCTCTAAAATCAAAGAATGAATTTAAGAACAACTGAGGTTAAGGGCAGAATACTGGGGGAAAGAAAGCTTCTGTCTAAGAGAGGGACAGAAAGGAACCCAAGTGGTTACCAGTGGCTCTGCCTTTTCTAGGGATTTTTATAGAGCAAATCTTTGATTCGAGGCGGGTTGGAGGTGTGAAACAGGAAACCACAAGGTGGGCATGGGTGGGACAAAACTTTGGTCAACCAACAGAATTACAAGTATAATTGCTCAGGTAAAATTAATTAAATTGCGACCAAATAAGGAAGTGAGTCACTTAACAAGCAGATATGAATGCAGAGCAGGGACTCTTCCTGTAGGGGATTCAGTTAGTAACTCTTCCTGGCTTCCTTACGATGATAGAGAGATATTTAGATGTTAATCCCTGATGTTTTTCCTTAGCCAGGCGTGGGGTGCACTTGCCTCACCTCTGTGGAGAGGTCTGCCTGCAGAAGGGGTGCCTGTCTTTCCCACTGTTGCAAGGATCTGTCTTCTGTGCTAGCTTCTTCGAGGGTGTATCTCCTTGACTGCCTATCATATTTCTGCCCAACTTAGTTGCCGCGGGGGTGCACCACACAGCTCAGAACGCATGTTTTGAGGAGTTTTAGCAAACATTATAGTAACACATCTGGAACAGAGTTCTCACTGTGGCATGGTAGCTTTCCTTTAGTTCATTTAGTCTGCCCTTTGCAAGGGACAGTGTGTATTGAATTTTTCCTTCTGTGAAATTTACCTGGTCTGAATGTACCCTTAGGTCACTCAAGAATTTTGCTGTTGCTCTTGCTTTGAGACAGGTCCATGCTGGCCTTGAACTTGTGGCAATCCTCCTGCCTCAGCTTCCATAGTGCTGGGCTTTGGTACCAGGCCTTCACCACCATGCCTGGCTCCCTTGGGCATTTTTCTGCCTTTATATTAACTGTTCTTAGATCCTTGAGTATTTAAAACACAAAAGAAGAAAACATTGCACTCATCTCTGAATAAACCCACATTCTTGATGCTGATGTTACTGCTTTCCACAATTAATTGAAATTGTAACTCACACTGATTAAATAGGAACTACTTATTACTTACCAGGCATATATAATCTTCTCAGAATCAAGTGACCAAAAAAACCCCTGAAGTTTCAGTTGATTTATGTCATTCTAAAATTAGATTCTAGGGCCAGCCAGATATCTCACCAGACTGGGGGTTCAATCCCCAGCATGCTGTACTGGCCCAGCCCCTGGGTGCACTGAGATGGCAATTGAGACTGGGCACTACTCTGCGTAGCAAGACCCTGCACTAAATAAATAAATAAATAAGTTATTTCGGAAAAAAATGGATTTTTTAATATTTAAAATTAACTGGAATTTCCTACAAGGGCCCAGAAAAATCTCAAAGACGTGTTTCCTTACATTGTGAAGAGAGAAATCTGGAATTGTTTCCTAGTAATTATTTTGTTGTTGTTGTTAGCCTTTTTCTTTAGATCAATTCAATTGTAAGCACTCCATAGGGAGAGTTCTAAAAATCAAAGGTTAATTTCATTCAGGTAAAATGTGAATACTGTAAGTTTTCAGAGAGAATAGGGTGGACAAAAGACTTCTGGAGGTATTTCATATGTCCACATGAGTCTCAGAGGCAGCATTAAAGAAATTCTTATAAGGAATCACTCATTGTACCCAGTGGAATGTCCATTCTCCCAGTCCACCACTGCCAGGGATAGCCCGACATTCTAGAGCATCCACTTCATCTGCGGCGAGCTCTATTCAGACTCACAGCACAATTACCAACCATACCAGATTTTTTGTCTTCAGCCAAGAGTTCCAGGTCCTGGAGGAGACTGTAGCAAGACTAACTCTCCGCACCCAGATCTCTAAGTTAACTGGGTGTGATTATCTCTGAGGTCATTGCAGGGGACCAACTAGGGGTTTTCAGGAATCTTTTGTGTCCAGAAGTAGATGACTTTATGAAGGCAGAGAGCTGACCAATGATTCAGAGGGATGAGGCTAACTGCACAGAACCCCGAATAAATTGATAAAAGAACTTTTTTTAAAGATAGAGGGAACTTGGTTGTGCTTGGGAAATACAGAAAGCATAAGGAGGAATCAGAATCGTAAATGCTTGGACTACCTTGGATAAAATAGAATAAAAGTTAGTTAAGAGCCAGGAGGAGCCTATTGTCCCCAAGTGAGCATTTGGAGGGAACCAGAGAAAGAAAGCTGGCAAACACACGCTCAGCGGCTCGGTGGTGTGGTGCAGGGGAGAGGACTAAGCATGAGCCTTCTGTTCCTTGCCTCATGGAGAGTACACAATTCACTGACCTGTTGAGCACATGGATTTGTGATTGGGTGAAGGCCGTGAGGGTGCAGTTGTACCCACCCTTCTGCGGTTTCAGTTGTCCACATCAACCGGGGTTCAAAAAGCATTAAGTGAAAAATCTTAGAAATAAGCCATAAGTGAGATTCTGAGTGAACACCAGTGGGTGCAGCATCGCTACTGGTTCACCGAGTCTTGGTGACTTTGACAACCATGGTGTCACAGGCCTGCTGATAGGGTCTGCCGTGCAGTGCCAAGCTCCCGCTGTGGGTACTGGAGTGCATCCCTTCAATGAGGGAGTCCTGAGTGGTATTTCAGAGTGTGGGTCTTCTTGCGGAGTCTGTGTGTGGCTGCCCCCCCCCCCCACTGTTCATACTCTAATAGGTGAATATTTTACAGAGCAGGTCCTCTTGTCCACCTGATCCCAAGTGCTGTCCCCATTTCAGTGAGCATTTCTAACGGTTACACATGTCTTCATACACTAGAGCCTTTGTGAGGCAGCCAGGTCTTCTTATTCTTCCTCTAATCCCTTAAGCAACATTTTTCCAGAGATTACCAGTAAATATGTGGAGATCCACATCCCCAGCCATCCCACCAGAAAACAAAAACAAAAACAAACAAAGAAAAAAAACAGAAAAATCAATGAAAGCCAGATGCTCCATTTGAAATTCTACCCTACTTAAAGTGTTTCTCCCCTGGCTATTAGTGCCTCCCTAGCTGGTGAGAGCTGTAGCATTTGATTCCAGATGGAGCCAGTATATTATGCAAAAACAAATTGGAAACCAAACTCATTTTTCCTCTTCAGACACATGGACATAGAGAGCTCTTGCTCAAGGTCACAAATCTGTGCTGGAATAAGAGATGACAGTCTAGCACAGCAGGCTTAGAGCATAGAGGGGCAAGCCAATTGCTCATGCAACCCATGTATTTAGTACTTGGCCAGGCCAGAGAACTGATTGCACATATTGGGCAGTGGAGTGCAACTAGCAATACCCACACTTATGGCTTAGCAGGTTATTGAAGGCTGAGCAGTGAGGGCAAGTGTAGGCCATGTGTTCTCTTGGTACTTTGGAGTCAGACTGTTTCTTCAGTGTTCCAATTACAAACTGAGGACTGCAATTAAAACAATGTTATTTGATCCAGGAATCTTCACTGTGATGTGCCTGTTGGAGCCTGGAACAGGTTCTGCATAGTACAGAAAATTACAGTACCATTCGATCCTTTAGATCTATGTAATCAGAAGAACCAAGTGACATCAGCTTATTCTGTTCTGTGATACACCCAGAAAACAAATTATTTCCCTCAGCATTAAGAGACTTAACAGGTTCCAAATAATTGAAATATTAGCTGTGGGGATGTGCACAAGGGTTTTCATTGTTGGTATTTTTGTTGTTACATCTAAATCTAAAGATACAAACCAAAGGATGGAGGAGTACTGACTGTAATTTACCTTATGCTCTGAGGAGGCTATACCCACATTTCCAAGACTACCAGACCCCAGGAATCTAGTGATGTACTCATGCCCATACTGTTTCTTTTATTTTTCATTTTTTGAAGGGCTCCAAGGGGTTGATGGAGCAACATGACCAGAGGTACAAATTTAGAAATTACTATCATTTGTTTATGCCCTTAACTAAGAATTGCTCAGCATTTTGGTATAACTATGGAGACATTTATTTTGTTTGAGTAACCAATAAAACAATTTACCAGTTCAAATAGGTAGGTTTCACTACCACAGAGACTCTACGGATCCATTGCACGGATTGTAATATTTTTCTCAGGGACAGAGTCTCACTGTTGCCCAGACTGGAAGCCAACTAACTGGCCTCAGTTGAGCCTCTTGCCTCAGCTTCCCTCATACTTGGAGCTCTAGCATGCACCACCACACCTAGTACAAGCACTGTATCTTAAAAATGTCAAATGAAAGATAAAATGTCAGGACCAGGGAGATAGCTCAGTAGGATAAGCACCTGTTCCACAAGAGCAAGGTCCCGAGTTCAACCCCCAATGGTACCACAAAGAAAGGAGAAAGAGAAAGAGAGAGAGAGAGAGAAAGGTCAGTACCCAAGTGAATACCCAAATACAAAACAAGAATGGAATCAAGGTGGGTGGAGCAGAGAGTGAGGGAAGAGAAAGTGATGGAAAAGACACAAAGCTGAGGTAGGTCCATGCACCTCCTCCACACAAGGAGTGCAAACCCTGTGCGTTGCACACACGTGGTAGCAGGCCCTGCGCGACGCACATGGGCAGTACTAGACACTGTGCACCGCACACGGGCGGTAGCAGACCCTGTGCACCGCACACGGAGTTTTATAACTTTGCATACAAATGGATAGTTACAGACATATATGCTCTAATACAGGAATTATGAAATTATGAACCCTGGGCTTAGAAAACTTCAATTTTCCTCTGGAATTGAAAAGAATTTCTTTGTTTCTTACAAAATAACATAATTACAAAATGTCTGAGACATACAGTTTGAAAGAAATTGCTCAAAAGTAAAGAACAACTGGGATGAAGGAAAACAGAAAAGAAAGAAGAAAGGAAAAAGAAAGGGGCCATACATATATGCACACATGCTTACACACAATAGCTAATTGCACTACTAATTTCTATTGCTTCATTGAAAGCAACAGTTAGTGCATTCACGCTTATGTTTTTGACCAATTTGCATGCTTATACCTAGCAATCTGGACAACTACATTGAAGGTAAGTATATGCAATATAATAGCCACTGTTGATTTCCTAAAATATTAATCTGGGCAGATGTTTAAGAAGCACATTGATGAAAGCAAATCCAAATAAAATACAATGCAGTTCACCTGCTTCATGGAGCAATTCTATTGTCCGGATGAGGAAAAATATAGAAAATCATCTGTGTAATAAACCGCACTCAAGAAAATTTTCATGACAAGTGATCTGTATTTAAGAAAAAAAAATTTCCCTAATTGTGTATGTTAGGTTTGTAAAATATAATACTTTCATAGAGGATGTGTTATTTTAAAAAACTATTGACAGCTGCTTCTGTGTGGAGACAGCAGCATCTAGGATCACACTTCTGCTGTACACAACTGGAGCTGGACAAATACAGGAGAAAACTGTGATTACAGATCGGACAACACAAAGTACAGGACTGCGGTCCCAGACAGAGCAACTGATGACATGAGTGCTACATGCAAGGCGCGCTTTCTAGAGGGAACTTCAGGGTGCCGGGTGCGGCAGATTGCCAACTGGAGGCCAACTTGTTACACCCAGCTGAACTGAACCAGAATGCTGGTGGCTATGGGCGTCCCCCCTGAGTGTTGTTGCCAGCAGCATCAGAAGCAGAACTGGAGAAGGAGAAGCTGTTGGAGCTGTTGAAAGCTACTGGTTTTCTTGGGCTATTCTGCTGGGCAACCTTGTCATGCTGATGATGATCTTGTCTGTTCTCACTGGAGAAGGAGCTTGGGCCCTTCTTGTTACTGAGGATGACTGTGGTTCACTTTGGGGGAGCTCTGGTCCTCATCTTGAACATGGCTGCCTGGCTCCAGAGGGGAAGATGGTGCACTTCTCAGCCTTGTGGAGAAGTTGCCACATTGGTTTTCCTAATGGGAACTCAGCTTCCCTCATCCTTAGAGGAGTTCAGGATCTCACTGTTGCTGAGGATGCCTGTGGTACTTTTGCAAGGAGCTCTGTTCTTATCTTGAACATTGCTTCATGGTTCTAAGCAGATTCCTCAGCCTGCTGGCATTGATGCTTCACCCCACTGGCACAGACTTTCTAGTTTCCACAACTGACCTTTGGGTCTTTCTAGCACAGAACTATGAGAGAGGCCTGCATAAGACATTTTTGTAGCCCCTGGGCCTCTAGTTGGTCTTGTGGGAGGCATTGTTATGAGATCTAGGTCTTCATCTGGACTCAAGCAGGATGTTAGGATTCAGGCCTTCAGCTGGATTCTTTGGTCTTTAGTATGTGAACAGATTTCCCACACTCTTTGTACATGATACTTTGGTGATTTATTATAAAATGATCTTATAAGACATGTCTTGTATTGAACCAAGACCATTATCTTTTACCAGTTGCTAAGCTAAAATTCAAGTGAATCAAAGATCTAAATATAAAAACAGATACACTTACTCTGCTGGAAGATAGAATAGGTGAAGCTATTGAAGTCTTAGGTGTAGGCAAGGGTTTGATGAACAGAGCCCCAATTATACAGGAAATATTACAAATAATCAATACCTGAGATCACATCAAATTAAAAAAAAAATTCACATCAAAAGAGCCCACAGACAGAGTGAAGAGACAATCAGCAAAATCAGAAAAGAATTTCTACTAGTTGTTCCTCAGACAAAGGACTAATATCTAGAATAAGGGCAGGCCAAATAGCTCAGTGGATTGAATTGCCTGCAAGCAGGCGCAGGGGCTGGGGATTTGATCCCAAGGCCTACCATGCTGGCCCTGCCCCTGAAGTGCATTGAGATGGCAATTGAGACTGGTTGTGGTGGCACACGCCTGTAATCCCAGCACTTGGGAGGCTGTAAACAGGAGAATCACTATGAGTTCGATCTAGTAGTGAGACCCTGAACACCCTGTAGTCCCTTCCCTAAAATACAGGAAAAAATATATATTGAGAATAAATAACTCAAAATATCAACCTCAAAAATTCAAAGGCCCAATCTAAAAGTGGGCATCTGAAGTGAATAGACCCTTCTCAGGTGTGGAAGTAACAACAGCATATAAATATATGAAAAAATGTTTAACATCTCTGGTCCTTGAAGAAACAAATGAAGGCAGCACAGATTTGATTGTATGCCAGAAAGAATGGCTCTTATCAATACATTAGCCAATAATAAATGCTGGCAGGGCTGTAAGGAAAAGGGACCCCTTCTCCACTGTTGGTGGGAGTGCAGACTGGTGCAGCCACAGTGCAAGTCCGTATGAAGATTCCTCAAAAACGAAAAGTCGAGGTTCCATTTCACCCAGCTGTTCCCCTTCTTAGTATCTTCTCAGAAGTTAAAAGGGTCGTTCAGAGTGATACATGCTTACCAATGTTTATGTAGCAGGTTGATAATAGCTAAATCTTGGAAACAGCCCATATGCTCATCAAAATGTTAACAGAGAAAGAAAATGTGCTATTTATATATAGTGGAGTACTACTCTGCCATAAAAGAATAGACCTGAATCTTTTGTAGGTAAACGGATACAGAGATATCACAATTTTAAATTAAGTAAACCAGGCACACAACTTTAATTTCACACAGCCCATATGCTCATCAAAATGTTAACAGAGAAAGAAAATGTGCTATTTATATATAGTGGAGTACTACTCTGCCATAAAAGGATAGACCTGAATCTTTTGTAGGTAAACGGATACAGAGATATCATAATTTTAAATTAAGTAAACCAGGCACACAATTTTAATTTCACATTGTTTTTCTTTTTCTTTTCTTTCTTTCTTTTTCTTTCTTTTTTTTTTTTTTTTTTGGCAGAACCAGGGATTGAACTCAGGCCCTTCAGCTTACCAGGGAAGTGCTTATTCCTCTGAGCCATCTCCCCAGCCCTCACACTGTTTTTCTTGTGTGACAAATTCTGAGAAACAAAATGGGGGATGGATGCTGGGAAGTGGGAAGAATGTGTTCAATGGGAGAGGGAGCAAGGCGGGAGGCCACGGGGAGAGAAGGCAGAGAAAAGGCGAGTTCAGGGTGGAACAAAGGGTGGAAACAAAGCTCCTGCAAGTGGGGGTGACGATGCGTCTGGGGGAGGGGATGGGGGAGGGTGGGGAGCAACAGGAGGGCGAAGGTGTCTTGTTCAGTGCAATTCTGCATTGTTCCTAATTTTTTCTTGTATCATTTTGTATTCTCTTTAAACAATTAAAAATAAAAAGATAATTAAGTTTAGGTACAGCTCTCTTCTGGCTGGAACCATGGAGGGTGTCAAAGAGAAGAAAAATAAGGCTCCTGCTGAGCCAGAAACCCTGAAGAAAAAGCCAAGACATTTTGCAGAGCTGGAGGTAAAGCACCTGAGAAAGAACTTTGCCCAGAAGACGCTTCGCAAGGTGAGGAAGAAGCTCACCTATGAAAAAGCCAGGCACCATTATAAGGAGTAAAGATGGATGTACAGAACGGAGGCCTGAATGGCCAGGCTGGCAACTTCTATGTTCCTGCAGAGCTCAGACTGGCACCTGTCACCCGGATCAGGGGTGTGAGCCCAAAGGCCCACAAGGTGCTGCAGCTTCTCTGCCGCCGCCAAATCTTCAATGGTAAACAAAGTTTCCTTTTCCCGTCAGTGTTACATGGAGTACAAGAAAGAAAAAAAGAAAGACTAATTGAGTATAGTCTGCCCCAGTTTAAAAATACTACACAGGGGAGATATAGTAAATGAAAACTGAATATATTTAATTTTTTTAATTTATTTTTTATTTTATTGAAGTACAAATATCAATCAGACAGTCTTAAGACAACTTAACAAGACAGATTTGATAAATTAATACATTGCAAACTGTTTTCATGCTGTTTTGGTATTGTACAAGGTGCATACATGATATTATACTTACAGACATTATTATAGCAGATGTCTCTTATCAGTAAATTAAGAGTGTAGCTGTTTACTTATCTTATTTTTTATACCTGAATTATATCAAAAATTCAATAATTATTTTCCTAGTGGATGACCATAGTACTAGAAGCCGACATAATATCCTGTCCAACTACCATTAGTGCAGATCTTGCCTCTCATAGGATTATGTAGAAGCACAGCGTTATCTATCCCAACTGTACTGTCTATACACACATATCATGATTTTTTTCTTGCTACACCCCTTCCTTTGTCTACACCTGTCAAAGCTGGGCACTTGGTTGTCATTCAACTAACTTAGGTGCTTGAACTCGACACCACAGTCCAACACAGTCCAGCATTCCACAACAATAGTGAGTTTTTCAAAGAAGTTGTCGACCATAGCCATTTACAGCTCAGCTTAATATTATGGCCCCACGATGTATACTTCATTTTTATACTTTTCTGCTGGATGGTTAAGACCTAAATAGAACAAGACTTATATACCAATATATGTACTTTATGTCTCTTATGTGGTCAGTGAAGTCCCCTCAAGGTTTATCTTGTAGTCCTGTACATTATTCTGTAGATCCTTCGTCTGTGTCATCCATGTGGATGAGTCACGGCCAATGCTTGACCAGATTGCTCTCTGTGAGAGCCTGAGAGAAAGGTTTCTCTCCATGTGACTCTCCCCAGGCACACTTTAGAACTTCAATCTCTTTCCTCTGTGGCTCCATAATCTCCTTGTTCAGAAAATTTGGAGCTCAACTGAGTTTCATCATGTTGCAGTACAGGTTCTCCTATGTCCTGAGTTTTCGCTGACCTTGAAAGGCTAGAGCCATAACGTTGGCTGGCCTTGTGGCTCTTCTATTTCTCCAACTCTGATTTGTGATCTTAGGTTGTTAACCATCCATAAGAAAATCTGATTAGTATCCTGCAGCATATGCCATTCACTTTGCCTTATCTGACTCAATTGATTTTAGGTGCTATATGTTTCCTTTTGCATTTCTGCTTTTTGCTTCTTATACTAGAGAGACTATATGATATTTACACATGTGTGTCTGGTTTCTTTCACTTATGAGTATATGTTCAAGTGGCATCCACTTCAGTATAAATGCTTCAAACTTATCTTCTTAATAGCTGAGTAATACTCCATTATATAGAAATACCACATCTTTTTCAACCATTCCTCATGTGATGGACATCTTGGTTGTTTCCAAGATTTTGCTATCACACATTGTGCTGCTATAAATGCAAAGAAAAAATATTGATCTGTGTGAACCCTAGTGAAACCACAATAAAAGCATTTTATTTTTTAAAATTTATTTATTTATTTATTGGAACTGGGAATTGAACTCAGACCCTTGCGCTTGCCAGGGAAGTACTCATTATACTGAGCCATCTCCCCACCCCTAATACAATCATTTTAAATGTACTTGTATTAAAACCAACCTCAATTTGTTATGCCTTTATTTACAATTTTTTAAATTTATATTTTTCTTTAGCATGTATTTGCCATGTGTAATGATCACCTTCATCACAGGGAGTTTGTTTTTGTACTTAATTATTTTTCAGTTTGGAAGCAGACACTTTATTAACTGACCAAATCATAAAAACACCATGGTAGATTCCTTAGTTCATCCTTCTTATAAGCCTGCTGATCTGGTCTTCCCTAGTTCCAGTATCTCCACCTTCCACAAAATGGGGGGTCTTCTTCTTCATTCACCTTGTGGAGATGATAACTTGAATGGCCACAGGAAATTATTTGGGTTGACCAAATTTACCTTAATGATACTGTACAATTGCTGCTTCACATTTCAGTTACATTTTATGCACGAGTCTCTCAAGCTATGGACAGTTACGGCAAATGAACAATACCGGCCCTGTGGCTTTGAAATGAACTATCTTCTCTTTCATGTTGAAGATTAAGGTCCAGCTCCATTTTTAAAGATTTGGAAATTTTTCTATTAGAAAGTACTTTCAGAATAATTCATTTTATTATGGGTAATTTCACATCCTTGTAATAAAATAGTCATAATGAATAAAATCAGTCATGTTCAAATTTGTGTTGTGGGATAATTTGTGTCATCACAAGTAATTATTTGAATCATCTCAATACCTAAATGGCAGGAAGCTCTCACGCATATTCTTATTTTTCTTGAACTCTCCAAACTGTACTTTCTTGACTCTTTCCAACTTCCTGCACTTATTCTCAAAATCCTTTTCCATTTGTCTGCTTCTCCAGGTTATTAAGGATGAAGAAAAATGTCCTCATAAAATAACCCTGTGTGTCAGTGCTTAAAATATATTTTTGCTTTCAGAATGTTCCTTTTTGATTTATATAATAAAACATCTCCTCAGATTCTATATAATGATGATAATGATAATGAAAAGGTAGATGGTGATGATGATGATGATGAAGATAGATAGATAGATAGATAGATAGATAGATAGATAGATAGATAGATAGACAGATAGAGACAGATGACTGACAAACAGATCATAGTTATATTGTGGTATTGTCTTATTTACTTTTCTCATTGCTGAGACAAAATACCTGATGCCCAAAGTTAGGGAAGGAAAGGTTTATTTAGCTCACAGTATAAGGAGGTTTCAGTCCATAATCACCTGACTCCCAGGTAGGGTGACATGGCAGAGGGGCAACAGTTCACAGTGGTCAGAATGTAGATAAGCAACAAGAGGCCCTGACATCTTTCTGCACCTTTAATATTATATCTTGGCCACCAGAATTAGGGCAGTCCCAAACTACTCAAGGAACTGATTTAGCAGTCACACACCCTTAATCCCACCCTAACACACTCTAGATGCGGCCACCTCCAAAAAGCACATGAGGTTTTCTGGGGACACCTAGACCCAAGCAATAACAGATGCATAATAATTACTTTACCCTTAGAAAATATTCTTAATGTACAGTCTATAATATTTCAAATATTCCAGTCCAAATATATAGGCTCTGTCATGCATTGGTGAGGGGAGAGTTTCTTTTTTACCTTTCCCCTGCAATGGAAACAATAACATTTAGGGAATGGCAATAAAGTGTTTGTGACAGGCAAATGTGGTATGTTTAAAATGCCTCGCATAATACCTGTGGTATATGTTTTAGTTCATTTGTGTCTGGAACTCACTGCTTAAGATGATCTTGGGCTGAGCTTCTTCAGCACCACTTACAGCTAGAAGTGCACTCTGCCTGCGCTGTACACCTAGAGTTTTCTCGGGTGAGAGCAGTTTGAGCCTCATATTAGAAAATTCCATCATCTAATGCTCCAAACTAGGATGAGTGTGCTACATAGACATGGCTAAAAATTACAGCTTATGCTGACATTCAAACAAATGATTGACCTGATCTTATTCTCAAAATGACTTGCACAGTTTAAATATCTATATATTGAAGGTTTAACAAATTTACTAAAGTACATGAAAATATTCATGTTTCTTATCATAAATTACATGTTTAAATTTGATAGGTTTCCAGGAACATTTGTGTCTATGATTTAACATGAATGAATATAGATTCTGAATATTTACTTCCCTCTTAATCATGAGATTAAAAAAATACAACAAGAGGAAAGGGAACCATACCTTAAGGGTATTTTACAATGTACTAAAATTTTCTGGTGTAAAACAATAGGTATCATTAAAGCCATTTAATCTTCTGGAGTGCTTCAAAATATATCAACCCCTGGCACTGTCATTTAATTAGTGTCATATGTCAAAATTTATTTACCTTGTTTCAGACCTTTCCAAATGCTTTTCATGAATGCTGGTGTTGAGAAGCAGCGAATAAATGTTCAACTGGTTTGAACTGCTCAGATTCAAATACTGGGTCTTTTATACTTGCTAAGCACACTTAACCCAAGATAGAGTTTCTATACTGTGTACTTTAGCATATTCTGCATAATGTTGATTATTTGTGATGCTATCTATTTATGGAATATTGCCCTAAAATATTTCAAAGATGACCCTTTCTTCTCTACACTTTGTCCATGGTCTGAGTACCAGTCAACAAGCTCAGTCAGAGAAATTTGACTTTAGAGACAGTGGTCATCACTCAGTGTCACTGATATTTTTATTCAAAATGAGTGGTATATCCTGACTAACTATACATCCTGATACCTGTGAACTAAGCAACTGCACTGAAGATAGCAATGTGTAATAATAGGGTCATGCTTGGAATATCTGTCATTCCAAATATGTACGGCTTGTCATGTCATACCAATATTGTCTTGCAAATAAATGTTTGTTTTAAAAAAGGGTAATAAATGAGAATGAGAGACAAGAGAAAAATGTCATAGGACTCAACTGCCTATATTATAGGTTAATAATATTATTAAGCTTCTCTTCTGGAGAGTTAAAAACTTGAATTTGCAGACCAAAAATTAGAGAAAAAGAAGGGGTGCAAGGACAGCCAACATTTTGACCCTAGCCTTTCAAGGTCAGTGAAGACTCAGGACATAAATGAACCTGTACTGTAACATCCTGTAACTCACTTGTGTCCCAAATTTTCTGATCAAGGTGTTTATGAGCTACAGAGGAAAGGGATCAATGATGTAGAGTGTGCCTGAGGAGAGTCACATGAAGAGAAAACATTCTATCAGGCTTTCACAGAGAGCAAATTGGTCAGGCCATGACTCATCTACATGGCTGACACTGACAAAAGATATGCAAACTGAGGTACAGGATTGCAGGATAAATCCTGAGGGGATTTGACTGGCCTTGTCAGATACAAAAGTTACATTTCTAGTTATATAGGTCTTGCTTTATCTTGATCTTAACCATCCAGCAGAAAAGTGTAGAAACAAGGTATGAAAAGTAAAGTCATATTAATATGCTGAGTTGTAAAAAGCTCAAGTCAACAACTTCTGACATTTCCATTCCTACAGATAATCCACTACTATTATGGACTATATTGGATTATTTTGCTGAATTCACACATCTACAATATTTAAATGGCAATGAAATACCCATCTCTGACAAAACTAAACAAAAAAGGGGATACAAATGAAGGACCATTTTGCATCTGTATATGCAAAGTAATTAGGGTAGATATACAGCTACTTTCTCTTAATTCAATGAGAAGAAAGATTTATGCTAATAGTGTTTGCACAGGATATCATGTCTGCATCTTGTACTATGAATAACCACTATGAAGACAATATGCAATGTATTAATTATTGAAACTGTCCTATTAATTGGTTTTGAGACTGTCTCATTGCTATTTGTTTCTCAATAAAATTATTTAAAAAAGAAAAACAATGAGTGGTATGCTAGATAAGTTGAGTGCTTAACAGCAGGTGTGATGTATTCCACCACGGCCTCTCTTTGTGACATTTGTTTTGTATTCCTAGAACTAATAATGGGGTACACTGCTACTGTTCAGAACTAAAAAGTGCTGTAAAACACATAATCATTACAAGTATTATAATGAACACTGACATCCTTCTTTACCATACTAGGTGACCAAAAGAGTCCGACCCCTCTGTTCAAACCATGCGTTCACATTTTAGGTGCTCAACAGCCACACACATCTGGCGGCTGTGGTGTGGGCCAAGACAGAGCTGCCCTCCTGCAATTGAACGTGTGATGTGCTGTTCACTCAGCAGGTGACATGAACAAGCTCTGGAACCTCAGCCTCTCAGCTATCAGATGATGAGGTGTTCTATGTATATTCCTTAAAAACTGTACAAAATCTCCCAATATGTAAGCTATTAATATTTCCATTTTTATTACTATAATTTCTCACTGCTACTTCTGCAGGGCAGTAAAATTGGAGATGCTGAGTAAACTGAGCATTTTCCAAAATATTTCCACCAGAGGAAATAATGAAATGAAGATTAAGAATTAATAGTGATACTTCTTACTGCTCACTGTAAAAGAGTCCTAACGCCAACAGCAATTCCCCACCTGAAGCCTCTTCCTGCTATCAAATAGCTGTGAGAAGCATACCTGGACACCACGGTGTGTAACATCATAAAGCTCAGCAAAGCCCCATGTAAAAATTTATTTACTACATATAATAAGAAAAAGTTACCTTCTTTTATTTCTTGAATATATTTGACTATAAACCCATTTGTTTTGTGGAACATTTATCAAAATTCTGCAAGAGCCATGCTCTAAAACTCCCTGTGCGCATGGCAGGTCCACAGCAGAGAAGAGCTTTATTTCTGTTCCAGCCCAGCAGTGATTGTCCTTTAACCCAGGAGCTGCCTCCTTATTGCTAAGGGACGAGCCACAGTGATCTGTGAACCCGCATGCAGCTTGGAGTCGGCGGCCCCTCTCCTGGTTCTTTTTGGTGCTGACCGTGCTAAGCACTCACTCGTCATCCCTGGGATGCCCCACGCTGAGTCACCATATTGCTTCCTGGGCGACCTACCACCAACGACTCAAGACAAGGTGCTCAGGGTTGAGTCACCGCACACTTTTTTCTTTTATTTTCATTTAGCATAATCTAACAAAAGAAATGTAATTTTAAAACAAGAATTCAAAATCATATGCCAAAGCGAGTTAATGAAAATTTTAATTTAATTTGATCTCTAGTCTTAGACACATCTTTGATAGTGTGAGGCTCTATCACTAACACAAGCAATCTCATAGCCAGTGTGAAGACATGAATCCTCTGCCACAGATGTATATTTTCATTTAGCATAATCTAACAAAAGATAACTTCAGAGCTGATTTTCTTTTTATCTTGAGAAAGAACTTACTACTTATTTAAATAGGTATGAATAAGGAATAAGTATATTAATAATGTATTAAGAATGTTCTCTGTATAATACATGGAAAAAAATTCCACTTTTGAAGTGCATCATGGAATTTATGTTAATTACAAATACTCTTACGGTAATAATGGCCATTAACCTGAACGGCCTGAGGCCGTGGCTTGAGTCAGACCTCAGGCATGTATCATCAGGCAAGTTATTTAACCATGCTGCCGCAGAGCTTTCTATCTGTAAAAAGGATCTAAGATATTTTTCAAAGAACTCTCGAGAGGAACAAATGAGATAAGTCACGGAATATATGCTGTGCGCAGGCCGCGGGGACCCTGGCTCGGAAGGCCCGGCGCCCTGGGCAGCGGGGGCCGCACCTCGCTCCCGCCGCCCGAGCGCAACACGAAGCCCGCAGTCACGCTCGCGCTTGGCTCCCATTCCGGGCTCGGCGTCCCGCAGTCACGCGCAAGGAGCGAGGTGTCTGACAGCCAGCACAGTCCTTCGTCGCAGCCCGGAGGCACAGAAGGGTCCCAGCTCCCGCGGGCGCCGAGGGGACCGTCCCCAGCCGGTCCTCCTGGCCCTGGCCCTCTCCAGCATCCGCCTCCGCAGCTTGCTAGCCTGTGCCATCTCGGACAAGCTCGTGACCTCAGGATGCCAGTTTCTATTTCAGCCGGTGATGACATTGCTCTGGAGCCACAGAGAGCGTGATGTCGTCAGATATTCAAATATAGTTATTACCGTTATCATCATTTTTTTAAATTAATTTATTTTAGTTTATCTTATTTTGAAGAGTAAAAACAAAAGCAAGAACGAAAACAAGAAACAAAGGCAATAGATAATATATACATTACAGATTTTCAAATCAAGAATTGCTGATCAACAATGGTTGATGTATTACCCATGTTTATCATCAAAACTTTTGCTCAGATTAACAGATATATTTATGTATGATTAGACATAAGATTAATATTACTGCTTGCTTTCCAGAAACCTTAAATTTTTGTTTTTGTCTCTTTTTCTTTTTTAGCTTTTTACAAGTTTATTTTAAAGCATATAGTAATAATTGATATGACATTAGAAATGGTACACATTTAAAAGACCAAGATGACAGGTATTCAAGCATGGTTTTTGTATTATACATTGCTGTCCTCGATGTAGTTGCTTAGATCACAGACATCAGCATACAGAATTAGTCGAGGTGAAAATTTTATGTATTAACTGCTATTTAAAAAAAAAAACTGATGGAAATTCTTAGTATAAGCACCTCAGCCATCATATCTATATCTGTATCTATATCTATATTTTTCCTTTCTTTTTTAATTTACTTTTTATTTTATTGAAGTACAAATATCAATCAGACAGTTTTAAGACAACTTAACAAGACAGATTCGATAAATTAATACATCGCAAATTGTTTTCATAATGTTTTGGTGTCATACAAGGTGCCTATATGATATTATACTTACAGACATTATTATAGCAGATGTCTCTTATCAGTAAATTAAGAGTGTAGCTGTTTACTTATCTTATTTTTATACCTGAATTATATCAAAAATTCAATAATTATTTTCCTAGTGGATGATCATAGTACTAGAAGCCGACATGATATCCTGTCCACCCACCATTAGTACAAATCTTGCCTCTCATAGGATTATGTAGAAGCACAGTGTTATCTATCCCAACTGTACTGTGTATACACACACATCATGATTTTTTTTTCTATACCCCTTCCTTTGTCTACACCTGTCAAAGGTGGGCACCCCATTGTCATTCAACTAACTTAGGTGCTTGAACTCGACAACACAATCCAAACATATGGAACGCTTCACGAATTTGTGTGTCATCCTTGCACAGGGGCCATGCTAATCTTCTCTGTATCGTTCCAATTTTAGTATATGTGCTGCCGAAGCGAGCACCGTTATCGTCATTATTGGGAACATTACTGCAAATTTCTGAACTTTTAACAGTATTTAGCTTTGATGATTCTATGAACCAAAGAAGATTATATTTTTTATTTGACTAAAGGTTTTGAAGCTGTCATTGCTCTATTCTAAATTTTTTACTTGTTGCCTTAGACAAATGTGCTTCATATTCACCTACTTTCCAATTTTTTTTTGTATTTTAGGGAAGGGCCTACAGGGTGTTCACGGTCTCACTACTAGATCGGATTCATAGTGACCCGCCAGTTTACAGCTTCCCAAGAGCTGGGATTACAGGCACATATTGAGCTCTTGGCCAGCCCTCCAAATTATTTTCACAATTGAAGTGTGGGAAAGAAGTAATTCCAAGTGGCGATTTTCTTCCCTTTCAAATTTCCTGTTTGGAGCCCAAATATCTCTGATTAAGGAACCTAGCTCATACCTTTAGTACACAACATGAGGTCAGTGACTGTTAAGAAGAAGACTGTAAGAAAAATTTGGTAGGAGGAGATCTTTGGAGGTAAAGCCTTTCACTATCTTTTAAGGACTTTTTTATAAAAATTAAAAATGCATTAAAAAGACAATATAAAGCTAGGCCATAAGGTAGCATACCTGTAATTCTAGAACTCTGGGAGGCTGAGCAGGAGGATTGCAAGTTTGATCCCAATCTGGGTAACTTGGTAAAACAGCAAGATATCAAAGTAAATAAGTAAAAATGAAAATAAATGGGAGTGGAGACAGAGAGCTAGCTCAGCAGCATAAGCACCTGCATGAAAAGTGCAAGGTCCCAAGTTCAATCCCCAGTACCACAAAAAAGAAAAAGGAAAGAAGGAAGGAGGGAAGGAGGAAGGAAGGAGAGAGGGAGGGAAGGAAGGAAGGAAGGAAGGAAGGAAGGAAGGAAGGAAGGAAGGAAGGAAGGAAAATGGGATGTAGCTCATTGTGAAGGTACTAGGTAAAAAAAGTCAACCAATTACAAAAGCTGGCAGGGCTGTGGGGGAAAAGCAACCCTGCTCCACTGTTGGTGGGATGCAGACTGGTGCAACCACTGTGGAAATCAGTGTAGTCAAGAAACTAGGGTTAGAAGTCCCATTCAACTTACTTATTCCCCTCAGGATATTTTCCCAGTGATTTATGTGTACCCATGTTTATAGCAGAACGATTTATCATAGTTATATCTTGGAAACAACCCAAATGCCCATCAACTGAGGAATGAATAAAAATGCATTAAAAAGAAAGTGTAAAGCTAGGCCATAAGGTAACTACTTATAATGGAATATAATAATGGAATATTACTCAGTGGTAAGGAAAGATAAGCTCAACACTTTTATAGGTAAATGGATACAACTAGAGAGTTGAAACACATCACACTCACGTTTGTAAACATCATAGTCTCCCTAGTGTAAGAAAGAGTAAACAGGATCCAAAAGGTACAATAGATACTGAAAAAGGGAAGGAATTGCCCAAAACAACAGCACAACTGGGATGGAGGAAAGGGAACACTCACACACACACACACACACACACACACACACACACACACACGATAGCTAAGATTATTGTACTACCGATTTCTACTAGTTTATTGAAAGGAACCATCAGTGCTTATACTGTTTGATCAATATTGCTTGCCTATATCTGGCAATCTGAGAAAATACTATGAAGATAATAATACATGATATAGCAACCCCTGTTAATTTCCTATCATCTTGTTTTGAAATTCTGTATTGTTTTTATTGTTCTTTTTATTATCTTTAAAATTTAAGTAGAGAAAAGAGCGGGCTTCCTCGCGTTGACCTATGCACGACTACATTCACGTGCCACCACCCATGCCTGCGCCCATAGCACTTGCTCCAACTGTGAAATGTCATTTCCGCTACTAAATTTAGCCATGATCTTGACTACTAACAATTTTTTTCTTAGAAAAAAACCTCTTCTGACTCACTCTATTTCCTGCTTGTTCCATCAGGAACTGGGAGAAGAAAGCTAAAATTGCCACTGAGATTTGAATTTTGATGTGCAGCTCTTCTCCTTAGTTTTGCTAAAATTTGCCTTTTAGTGTGAGACCATATAGGCAAATTAGAAGCTACAAATATTTGATGGATTAAAGATTTCATTATTATGAAATAACTATCTTGATGATGCTTCTTGACATTACAATTTACATTTTCCAATTGGAAATTAATAATCAAAGGCCATAATTACAGAAACATTGGGGTGTTACTAATCTTCACTGAAGACATTCACGCTGAACAGACTCTTAAATGCATGCCCTTTCATTTAACATTTAAATATGTTCTGTGTCAAAATAGAGTAACTCCACACTAAATTGATGGGCAGAGTAAAATCTGAGTGATACAAAATTTATCTTTAATCACCTGAAAATCTTACCTGTACCCCAAAATAGAATTCGCAGGGCATTAAGCACTGTGCAGTTCTGGTCTGGATTAAAGCTGAGACGAGATGCGCTTTCTGGGTGGCAGCTAAGAGCGACACAGTGGGAGCAAAGCGCTCCTCTTCCTTCTCAGGGGCGAGCTCAGGGTACAGAAGATGTGTCGCAGCCAAGCGCCCAGCTCCATGGGGACCACGCTCCAGAGCCTCTCATCCCTGAGGCGCCCCCTTCCCTCCTCAGCCACACCTGTCCATAAAAAGAAAGGAAATATCTTTTTTATAAAATATTGACGGAGGCACTTGAATCTCATTATGTAGGATTTTCTGGTTCCCAGGTGGAAATTAAATGGGTGTCTCTGGGGGAGAAGGGACCCTGGAGAGTAGCGCACCCATGACCAGTTGGAAGGATGCTGAGCTGGCAAAGCACGCCTGGCACCCAGTGGAGGCTGAGGAAGGAAGAGTACGAGTTCAAGTCCGGGAAATGAGCAAATTAAGATGCTGTCAACACACAAACACGGAGGGCAGGGAGAAAGGGAGGAAGGGAAGGAAAGAGGGAACTAGCAAGGGAGGGAGGCAGCTCAGTGCTAAGGCCCTGAGTTCAATCCCCAGCATCACAAAAAAAGATGCTATTAGGGCTGGCCATATAGCTCAGCAGACTAAGTGCTTGCTTAGATAAGCGCAAGGGCCAGGGTTCGATCCCTGACACCACATGCGGCCCCAGCACGTGGGCGCGCTGAGCAGGTGATAGAGTCCCATCATGGTGAGCACCATGCCTGTGGGTGAGCCAGAGCTGGGCCATGCTCTGGGAGCCCGAGGCCAGTCTCATGTTTGGTTGTTTTCAGACAAAGCATGTTTTTATTCACTTTTTACTTCCTGAGGAAGAATGAAGAAAGGCAGAAATCAAGAGTTCGAGCTGCATAGTGAAACCCTGCACACACACACACACACACACACACACACACACACAGATGCTATTTACCCTGCAGAAACCATGTTGGCTTCTGAGGCTGGACAATCCGCTGCCCAAGCCTGTCCCCAAGCCGCCCAGCTCTGACTGCCGTGGCTGCAGCTCACAGGCAGCATAGCTGAGTCTGCGCTCCTCGCCCTGCCTGATCCAAGGGTACAGATGCACCCTTCTGGCGAGAGCAGAGCAGAGGAGCTAGGAGGAGAGGGCACGATCCCGGGGCAGAGGGGCAGCAAGCCCAGGAGGGTAGAGCAGGACGCGTTCTCCTAGGAGAAGACTGTGGCCTTCAGCGCTGCAAGAGAAATCAGGACTTCCCTCTTTCTGCTGTGGTGGGTCCCTTTTAGCATGTTCCTGCATTCTGCTTTTTTAAAAAAAAATAATTTTATTGAGAAAAATAAATAGCAATGAGGCAGTTTCAAAACTGATTAGTAGGACAATTTCAATAATTGACACATTGCATATTGCTGTCTTAGTGGTTATTCATTGTACAAAATGCAGACATGATATCCTGTCCACAAACACTATTAGAACAAATCTTTCTATTCATTAAATTAAAAGAATGTAGCTGTATATCTATGCTATTTTGAATATACAGATACAAAATGGTCCTTCATTTGTATCCCTTTTTTTTGTTTAGTTTTGTCAGAGAAGGGTATTTCATTGTCATTTAAATATTGTAGGTGTGTGATTTCCGCAAAATATTCCAACATAGTCCAGTAGTCCATAATAGTAGAGGGTTTTTCATAAGACTGGCAATGTCAGAAGTTGTTGGCTTGAGCACTTGCTGCACACACAAAGTTCAGAGCTTCAAAGACTGAGAAGAATAATATGGGAGAAGGAACAAGGACAGCGACCTCACTCACGGAGGGGCCATCTTCCAGCGTGGGGACACGCCTGAGGGTGAGCCAGAGCCGGCCGCTCTGGGAGCCCGAGGCCAGTCTCATGTTTGGTTGTTTTTCAGACAAAGCATGTTCTTAGTCAGACTTTTTACTCCCCAAAGGAGAATGAAAAAAGTAAATCCCGCTATTTTAAAATCACTTAAATAATAACATATGCACAGGACACTGAATAAACACTAAAACGGCAGTTTGAAATCCAATATTTTCTATGCTCAACCTAAAGAACATTTTCTAACTGAAGTGGAAATCAGCACTGCTAAGAGGAGCACTAATTGATCTGGACCATGCTGACAGCAATTGATTTCCTTTTACTCCTTTTGTTGTATGATTATTGAGTGGTCTTCAGAAAGAAATTTAACTCAAACATTCCAGACACACAGGTACATGCGTGCACGTGTGCACGCACAAGGCAGCAGCGTTTATCTAGATGGCTGCGTTTCTATGCTACAGAGCAGTCAGCGCGGCACGGCCAGGTCGTGGAAGCGTGATGGGTGCTCCAGTTCACCAGCTGTACAGGGTCTGCACGCATCGGAAAATCTGATTTTTAAAACATGATGAGATTAAAGGCTGGCCAGATAACTCAGTAGATTAGAGTGCCTGATGAGGCAGATGCAGGAATCTTCAGGATGCCATGCCAGCCCGCCTCCAGGGCACGCTGAGACCACGAAGGAGACTCCGTGCTTGGGAGGCTGACATGAGAGGATCGCTACGAGTCCGAGCTGTGTGGTGAGACCCTGTAGACGCTGTGCATCTTTTTGCATTTTAAAAGGTTATTAGATTTGCAAATGTAAAAGACTGTTCTTAAGTACACTCACAGAGTATAGTTAGTTAGATGTGGAAAAGTAGGCTTTATTATGGAAATATATTACATTCTGCTGTGTTTACTTTTAAAATGTGGCTTTGGACCAGTGTGACTGATATGTTTGGAAGCAATTGGAGTGCAACAGCGAGTGTTGTTTGCATACGCACTGCCCTGGCCAGTAGTCCAGCACAAGCCCTTAGCCTCCTGGCCAAAGAGGATGCGAACGCGCATGTGCAGCTCTCAAGTTCTTCCAGCTCACTGCATGTGTCAGGAGGCGTAACTTTTGCACAGTTCCAAATAACTTTTCTTTGATAACTTCATAATAAATCACAAGCTACAACCCTTCCTACGTCATTTAAAAAAGTAAGTTAAGTGTTTTTCAAGGTAATGTGCTGAATTTAACATAGTAGTTTTTCTTTAACATAGGTAAAAACACTTTTACCTTGCAGCTTTTGTCAAGTCACTCTATTATTTTTTTCTTTCATGTCCCTGATGAGGCCTTCAGTACTGTGCTGTTAGCCTTCAAGGAGCAGCTGCCACAGAACTCCTGGGGCTGGGAATTCGTGAAGGACATAGACTTATTTCTGACGGTTCTGGAGGCCAGACAATCTGAAGCTCAAGTGTCTGTGGCTGATGGGGCTGGTGTGTTGCTGTCTTGTTGAGGCAGGGGGTGACAGAAAACTGTGTGAGCCCTCTCCAACCAGCACCTCTCATTCGCCAGAGAGGAACCTCATGACCTAAGAGGGACCAGCTCACTCTTATCATTTAGTCCAAAGTTTGGAAGAACACGTTCAAAACAAAAGCCTTGTTATTCTATTACATGACTTGCAAAACACAGTGAGTCTTGTAAAGGTACGTGGTAGGTTCTAGCAAAAATGAAGACACTGGCACACATACTGATGCTGTGCTCTGCTGTGGTGCTGTTCAGGCAGTTTGTTTTGCTCTTATTTCTTGAGTCACATCTGAAACGGACGTGTGTGTCTATGCCCTCCTCAGAGAAGCCCCTGATTCATTCACCTAATTTCTGCTTTAGGAGAGGGCTTTACATTAGCAACAATCTGAACCACTAAGGTAACTGATCATAATGCTCACTTCAGCCTCTAAATGTGGATGCAGAGGCACATTCTCCTAGAGGAAGGGGAGAGAAATCGGGGCATACAAATGTCAGCCGCCACAGGCACTAACGCTCGAGCATGTCCTGACCCATAATCAGAAACGAGTCTCACTTTGCCCCACGCCTCTACGTATGCTGTGACTCTCCTGGAATGTCTGAGAGTAAGTTGTCTGCTGTAGCCACTCTTTGTGCTCCTGAGACAAAATACACAATGATCCACCACTTTCCAAACTGCCCAGCTGTGCGTGCATGTGGCTGTGGGGAACTTCTGGATACAAGCCACAGCATGTCCCATGCACGGACAGGGTCTTGCCCCCTAACCGCCATTAACTCAGCTAGCGTCTCACTAGGCTGTTATGCTCACACACATCCACCATTGCTGAAGAAGCTGGTTGAATTTGAGAGATCCGCTTTTCTTTTAAAGCATCCTGCCCTGTAAAAGGAGCTCAAGGTCCAGCTCCACTTGCAATAACCTTACCTTGGAAGAGAAAGACTGTACAAGAAAAATCATTCTTTTAATAATTTTGTACTGTTTGAAACTGCCTAGTTCTATAACTGCTTCATGGCTCTGTAATTACTTTCCTGACCCCTGTAAGCATAACTAAACATGCAGGATGCCTGATTGTAACAAGCTTCGTGATCTTTTATCTGGTCTTGTAACCAATGATCATTAATCTGGCCTTGTAACTGATGATCCCATCTGGATAACCAAGCAGAGACCTGCCAGGCTGTGCTATCTCACCTTCGTAACCCCTGCTTATGTATCCTACAAAGGTGTGAGCCACAAGCCCTCACCTCCTGGCTCTATTGATTGTGGTGATCCCAGCCAGGACCACAAAGCTCCAGACCTCCTCAGCTGTCATTTCTTTCTTGCACTCATTTTCACCTCTTCTACCCCTTCCTATCCTCCAGCATTTCAAACTGTGCTTTCTGGCTAAGGAAGCTTTGTGTGTACCTATGTACATGCTGAGCAGCTCACACTGAAAACGGGAAGATCACGTTGTCTGGTGGAACCTGCCTCACTTGCAAGAAAAACAGCTCATGTTTCATATCATTTAGAGGTTCTGAGAAATGCCTTTGTTTTTTTTTTGTTTTGTTTTTTTTGGTTTTTTTTTCATTTATTTTTATTTTATTGAAATACAAATGTCAATCAGACAGTTTCAAAACACCTTAACCATACAGAGTCGATGAATTAATACATTGCAAACTGTTTTCATAATGTTTTGGTATTGTACAAGGTGCATACATGAAATTATATTTACAGGTATTTTTATAGCTGAATTATATCAAAGATTCAATAATTATTTACCTAGTGGATGACCATAGCACTAAAAGCCGACATAATATCCTGTCCAACCACCATTAGTGCAGATCTTGCCTATCATAGAATTATGTAGAAGCACAGCGTTATCTATTCCAACTGTACTGTCTATACACACACATCATGATTTTTTCTTTCTACAACCCTTCCTTTGTCTACACCTGTCAAAAGTGGGCACTCCATTGACATTCAACTACCTTAGGTGCTTGAACT
>PVKA01005704.1:5808-37084 GCA_004027165.1 Ctenomys sociabilis
CTTGGCACAATGTCTCACTGTGCAGCTTAGACTCATAGTGATCCCCCTGGTTTTAGTCTCCCCAGTGCTGGAATTATTGATGTGCACCACCACACCCAGCCCAGGTGGCTGGGTCAGCGTACCAGAGGGCAGGGCTGGCACAGCATGTGCACTGCGGACATAACTCCAGTCCCCATGCTTGCCTAAGCAGGTGCTTAGTCCACTGAACTATCTTTCCAGCCATCTGTCTGCTTTAGATGAGCACGAAGCTGCCATAGAGAGCTGTATGTGAGTACAGTGGATTCTTCCAACAGAGGAATAAGAATCTGGGATGCCCACAAGGCCACTGTTGTACAAGAACTTCCTCCTCACTGCTGTCCATGACATTAGCTTGTTCTTTTGTAGCACTTCATTGTCAAGTCGCTGCTTGGGGGACCCATGGGACACGTGTTAGACAGCTGTGTGTCACCTGCAGAGTCCAAGAACAAGATCACAGA
This sequence comes from Ctenomys sociabilis, assembly GCA_004027165.1. Lineage (NCBI taxonomy): Eukaryota > Metazoa > Chordata > Mammalia > Rodentia > Ctenomyidae > Ctenomys > Ctenomys sociabilis. Next base: position 6,285 of record PVKA01005704.1, read on the forward strand.
TTGTAGATCGCAAAATAATAGTTCTACAAGGTGTCCACATCTTAATGTTCTGGACTCCTGGATATATGTACGTGTCAGATGAAGCAAGGCTGCAGATGAAATTAAAACTGCTAGGTTGCCACCTTTGCAATGCAGAGATTTCTGGATTATTCATGTGGGTCGTGTCTACTTATAGAGGTCTTTAAAAGTGAAGTAGGAAGGCAGTGGGGCCAACATCAGAGTAATATAGTGTGAGGACTGGGATGATCATTGGTGGCTTCCAAGCTGGAAAGGGTTTGGAAGCCGAGGCATGCAGACAGCCTCTGAGAAGTCCAACAGGTGAGGCTGTCTTCTAAGGTCTGTCAGTGGCATTTATGTTACATTCTGACTGGCAGAATGGTAAAGTGACACAATGTGCCACTGTAAGCCATGAAATTTGTTTTCTTTGCAGCAGCAGTCCAAAAATGATGCACCACCTCAGAAAAACACTGGACTAGACAGGGTACTCACCTTAAATGCATCTTACCTGCTATACCTTAAAACTTTCCAGTGGGACAAAACTGTCAGGGTGCACTGACGAAACCGTTCTTAGGGACTTGCTAGTGAGATAGGACATGTATGCATTGGCCTTAGTTCTTAAATATATTGTATCATAGCCATGTGAAGCCCCTCTGGTTACTCCTTTTTATGATACCATGTATATGCACTTGTCTTCCTAGCTTGCAGCAACCTGAACGGTCTTATTCTTTGTCATCTCCAAACTTTTCCCAGCACTTATTCGTTCACCAGTGGGCCATCCAGGTCTTGGGGCTATCCTGCTCTGCCTTCCATGCAGATGCCCCATATCAAGAATAGCTTTGCCTCAGCCTGCTGTGGACCTAAATACCTCCTATCTTCCCAGATCCTGTGCAGTGTCAGCTAGTCTCTTCTGGCCCTAACAGCTACTGGAAATTATAGGGAACACGGCAAGGAGTTTGAATCAGACACAGCATACCTGGATCTCATTCTACCAGTGGTTTTTATTTTGTAATTCAGTCTCCTTCTACAAACATCATGTACATCAGGAATATAAAGTTTAATAAGATCCCCTTTGGAGGCTCCTCACACAATAGGACCTTCAGCAGGCAAGGATAAGAGGGGACTGGTGCTCCCAAGCATTATAGACACCATCCCATAGCAAAGCATGAGCTACAAAAGAACAAAATGCTGCAGTGGGGCAAAATGACTGCAGTTAGAGAGCTCTGGCAAGAATTTGTTGCACAGTAAATACATAAGGATATTTTCTCCGTTTTCTGAGGAATCCTTTATTTAGCTCAGGGTTTCCAAATTTAGGAGCAGTGACACCAGCAGTTGGTGCTGTTGCTGAGGAGGGGAGGCTGCCCCGCACATTCTAGCTGTGCAGCAGCAGCCCTGGCCACTACTTATTCAATGGCATTCATGCTCCACTAGTGGTGGGAAAAGAAAATGTCTGCAGCCATTGGCCAGGCTAGCAAACAATGGCCCGAGGATTATTCTCAGCCTGCTGACTGCATGGGCTGCAATGAAGAGATGGTTTTCAGATGAATAAAACAATCACAAGAAGACTTATCTTATGACCTAGGGAAAATGAATGAGAGCCAGCATTTCATTGTGTATAGTTTTACCAATAAACCATCACACCCATTCTTGAACATTGTCTTTGGTGGCATTATGCACCATGGTGTCAGTGCTGGGTAGCTGGGATTGGCACAGTAAATTTCATAAAGCATAAAATGTTTGTTTGTGCTCCTTACATGGGAGTCAGCTGACATCTGATCTGGGTCAGGAGGGATCTTGACAGAGGCATGGTGAGGAGAGAGTGGTGTTCGGTGTAGTCTTGCGTAAAACGGAAGGAGTCTCCAGGCTAGGCACTGAGGGGTGGGGGCCACCTGAGCAGCAGGGAGTACATTGTTGTACGTGGCTGAGAACTGAAGCAAGAGTGATGTGCTCTGCGAGGTGCCCCAAGTCCAGAAGTGAGGACATCCCGGTGGCTGACCACTGTTGGGTAGGAAGGAAGTTCTCCAGGGATGCCACAGAGCTCAGTGAGAGCAGATAGCTACTCGGTCTAAAATGCAAAGAAAATACAAATGATAAAATCATAACCAAGGATGCTGTGAGAGATTATCACAATCATCACCAGTAACCTGGGACCTGGGTTCGCTTCCTGCTTCCCGGGGCTCTAGCACTCCGCAGCACTTCAGCTGCACACTTACCATATCTGCTTCCATTGCCATGTGTTCTCCTATCTGAGTCTCTGTGTTTCCTCCCTTGCAAGGACACCTGTCCCTGGATTTAAGATCCATCCTAATCTAGCACGCGGTCATCTTGTCTAGGTGCTAATTATGCCTGCAAAGATCCACCCCCAAAGGAGTTCATATTCTTGGGTCCTGGGAGGGTGCGAGCTAAGGCTGAGTGGACAGTCTGCAGCTCGGCACGGAAGCCTGCGCCATCCACCTGACAGTGGCTGATGAAGACACAGGCTCGAAGAACGAAAGCCCGATGGCTAGTGATTTCCTCCTTTTTCGTATAATAAATTCACATAAACAGGATTCTTAGAATAAGAATGAACTTAAGTATTTTTACTCAGAATCCTAAAGCAAACGTTATTTAACTACTGCCTTTAAAATATTTTTAGGAAAAAAATAGAAAGCCTAGAAACATGCTCCTTAAAATATAGGCATTGGCTGTGTTCTACCATAAATTGCAATGTAAATTTAAGGCTATGCATTATCTGAGTGATTAGGTGTTAAAGATAAGATTCATAAAAAATTGGATTCAGTTCATGGCAAAGACATCATTTATGTGAAGCAATGGGGTTCCTGCCCCCAACAAACCATTGGTTGATAATAGATGTAACACATGTGTCTTTAACATCCTGCTACAAAATGGAAGGGACCATTAAACTACACTGGGTTTCGTAAGAGCAAGAAGTACACTTTGTAGAGATTGTTTGGGGTTGTCTGCTATTATAGGAAAGCCTAGTCTATCCTGGTTGGTACCTTACCCTTTCAAGTTATTATTTTATTTTTAAAAATATATTTGGTACAGGTTCTCATGCAGCTCGAACTCATAGTGATCCTCCTGTTTTTGGATTCCCCAGTACTGGGATTATAGACTTGTACCACCATGTTCGGGTTTGGTGAGGGTGGGACTGGCTTGGCATGTGGTACCAGGGATCAAACTCCAGTCCTTGTGCTTACCTAAGCAGAAACTTAGTCTGCTGAGCTATCTTACCAGTGCTTACTATTTTACCTATAAACTATTATGAATCGATTACTTCAAACAGATGTTATTGAGCATAGTATTTTATGAAATTTCTGGATATCTTTAGCTTGACAATAATGACTCAAAGTTATAAAAATGTTTCTTTCACTTTTATTCTACGTACTTTTTTTTTTAAACTGAGAATCAAACTCTGGATCTTGCACTTGCCAGGCAGGTGCTTATGCCACTTACCTACCTCTCTGGACCTTTTCTTTCACTTTTAAGCCTCCCAAGTTTGAAATTTATGTGTCTGAATGGTGGAAATGGACGGAGTGTCCTGTGTGGAGCTCTGTCAATAACTACAGTCTTATCTCCTCACTGTGTAGCTAAACTCTTTGGTATATGTTAGGCATTTGATAAATACTTGTTGGATGTGTGAAACTTGAAAGAATGTATTGCAATAATGATCACTATTTCAATCTCTATGACTTTATTTTAGAATGAGTAACCTTAGTTTGGTACACAGTGATAAGTCTATCCATTTGTCTGAGTTTACCAAAGTCTTCTTGTGTGCAGGTGATGCACAGAATAGTGGAGAATACATTCATAGCCTCTGAAGTAAGATCCAGTTTTAAATTCTGGTCTTCATGTGACCTTTCAAAAGCTGCTTTATATTTTTCTTGCTGGTAAAATTATGGAAATGCATTATGTAATTTTTATAATAAGCAGTACATGTAGGCAAAATACCTAATATGATGGCCATCATACTATGAATACTGGAATTAACATGTTATTGTGTGCAAATGCATGCAAGTGCACACGCAGGGATGGCATTTCTCAAACAGCGCCTTGCATTTGGGATTCAGTGCACACTAAAGTGCATCTGTAGCTCCCCAAGCCACTCTTACTGTGCTTTGCAGTTGTTCCCATCCAGTCAGAACCGTGAAAAGCCTGAGCCCATGCTGTGCTCCCAGTCCCAGCTAATGGTGAAAAAGGGTGAAAAAGGCCAGTCACTGCCTGCAGACTTCAGTTCTATTTCCAGAAACAAACGTCCTCTCGTCTTCTTAGTGCAATACTTTGTGCAGTGCTTGTGACTTTGTTGTAACTTTGCCATTTAAAAGAAGTCTCAAGCTTTGTGATGAAGCCTCATGTGAGAGGCATGCAAGAGATGTGCCTCATGGAGAAAATACATGTGATAGCAAGGCTTGTTCTGGCATGACAGGCAGTACTGGTGGCCATAGGTTTGCTGTTAATGTACCAGGCATACATACTAACTGAGGTATCTTCAATAAGAAACACACTTAGATCAGCATTATATACTTAGATCAGTTGATCAGAGTTTTGACTGGCAGCTCATAGGGACCTCACCTTGTGCTGCCCATAGTAGCAATGGTTTAGTATTCACCTACTTGGTATTCCTGGCAGCTTTAGAGAGCAAGCCACCATGATTAATGAGAAGAGACCAGGTACACTCAGCAAAGTTTGCTTTATAGCCATTACATTTAAAAGTTAACTTTCAAAAATTTCATTCCTAATAAAGTCCGATATTATTTTAAATTCTTGCCCCTCCTGCCCTTCTTGCTCCTCCTCTCCATTATTAATCTCACCTCATGCATGTGACTCCCAACTATGATTGCAAACTTTGTGTTACATATACTAATAAAATGTAAAGCAAAATTTCCCATTTCTACTCTCAAAAGTGAAATGAAAGTGCATAATATTTTAAGGATCCCAACTGTGATAAAACTGTATATAGCTGAGTATATGAATCTAGCTTAACAATAAAATCAATTACCCTAACTGATAATTGTAAAGATACTATATCAGAAACATAACCTTGTCTCATTTACTCTTCATAAAACTCATGAAGTAGAAGTATTATCATAACCATTTTATTGATTAGGAAATGAAACCTTGCAGGGTAAATTCCTTGCCTATAGTACACAGTAAGATACATAATTGGAAGTCAAAACTGGAAGTTAGGGTTGCAGATTCCAGAAATTTTTGATGTTTGGTAATAAATAATGCTACATGAAATGATTTACAGATTTTTGTTCACTTACTAAACAGAGCTGTTAAAACTCCGAGGCTCTCAACTAAGATGAATGGTAGCAACAAAGTCACAAAGACAGATATTTATAATCTTTAAATCTAGTATTTTTCATTTGCAGGGACAATGAACAATGTGAAAACAGGATCAGATAGCAATGATCTCAGCCACTCTGCCCATTTTATAAGTGTGCTCAAGTGTATTCCTGTTCTAAAATCTTGTTGGTTCTATTTCCTTCTTCATTTCCTTTTGAGACAGAGATGACAGAGCTTTAGAAGTGTATCATAAATTCCCATGCCAGACACAGAATTGCTTATTTGAGCACTCTGTTAAATGAATACAGACCAAGGTATTCTAGATCTGTTTGAAAGTTATGTAAGTTCAAAATTTGAATTGCATATGCACTTCACTCACATTTAATTGGTACCATGTGTGTGTGTGTGTGTGTGTGTGTGTGTGTGTGTGTGTATCGTTATTTGCTTTGCCTGACATAATCTACCTAGATACTTGTTTAATAGATGTAAATAATAGTTTGTCAAACAGTCAGATCCTCATAGCAGTGCATTTTCTTAAATTAGAAAAGCTGGCAAGTGTGAAGATATCATTGCTAGATCAATATATTTTTCTGATGGTATGTTTGGTTTTTCTATGCTTATAAATATGAGAAGCAGAATCCTAGAGTTCCAGAATTATGAGGAGCTTAATAGTTATTGTTCCATCCATCTCCTTTTCACTTCATGGGAACTGACAGTCAGAAGAGTGACATCATACGACCAACATGATGCAGGTGGTTAGTGTTGAGACACTTCTTCCCCATGCAGTAATCTTTCTGAGAAAAAAGAAAGTGTTTCTCACTTGCACCAGAGAAACTATATAGAGCAGTTCACTGACTACAGTGAATGGGACTTCATGAATTACCAATATGAAGTAGCTGGTTCATCAGGCTGTAATTTTTGTATAGGAATCATAGGGACTGGGACAATGATTAAATCAAGATACCATGTTTTTGTTTTATGTTTAATAACTAGTGAAAAAAAGGAATCAGTGATTGGATAAGATTAAGGACTTAGCAGTTACACTATATAATATCTTGGCAATTATGAATTTGAGTAACTGATTTTTTTGTTAAGGATATTCACAAATCTTTCTAAGTACTATAAAATCACTTTTCTCTTTTGGATGATCAAATAGTCAAATAAGACACTTGGTGATTTAAGCAGATTTTATGATGTGGTTATACCTGTTTTCCAGAAAATGTCCTGGAACCACACTTTTATGAAGAACAATAATAGAACAATAAAATAATCAATTTACTATGCTCACCCTAAAACTGTCAACAGGAAACATGGTCTGGACTTAGAATTCAGACACAGAATACATTACTATTCAGAAGAAGCTGATATGGAAAGGTTCTCTGGCAATAACTCTTAAATCATTTTGTAAAGATCCAAAGCCTGAAAGTGTTTATCCTATAAAACTGAGAAAATACTCAGAAATTAAGTAATATACCTGAGATAATTGGTAGTAAATCTGTCCAAGTTTATTTTTTCTTTGAAATATCTATGATTTTTAAACATCAGCTTCTAAACTCTAGCTTAACACTGTTTGATTTAATAATCACATACCATAGGTATGGATTACTATGTGGTACTAGAACACAACTAATACATTTTTTATATTTTAAAAATCAATTTGAAACTCACTTTTAAATATCAACTGAGAACCACTCCTAATCATTCAAGGGGATTCTTCATGCTTTTTTAAGGTCACACGATGCCCTGAGCATGTATAGGTATCCTCAAGGAAGTCTTTCCCTAGGAGACGGCCACCTAGGAGATATGTTACTCAGCATGCTTTTGCATCCTAGGCCTCCACAGGCTGAAGGGCTTGAGCTTCCTCAGAAGTGGGTCTCACCTGACTTGTGCTCTTTGAAGATCAGTAACTTCCTCTGGTGCAGTCAACCTCCTTGTGCACAGAGAAGAGAGGGGGCTTCATTAAGGATATTCCCAGGGATATCCCAATAGAATAGCATGGCATAGACTTACAATCATGGTCTAAAGACCACCTACTAATCAGTTATTAAGAGTCATGATCCTCCCCAGGAACCCGCCTCTAACTCAAACAACATCCATACTCTTAGAAAAAGCTCAAAACTCAATTCTTGGAGAAATAGTCCATCTCAGGCACAGGGACAGAAACAGCTCAAGGTGTTGACAAGTAACCTTTATGTACAAACAAACTCATTATCTATTCATTCATATAGGTTGCATCTCATGGATACAGTCTTAGCAGAGAGCATCATGAGAAACGACAAGCATGCTGAACACAGAAGATGGGACCCAGGATGAGCTATCACACATATCCAGGTCAGCCCTCTGCAAGGGCTTTGGATTCTTGACCTGAAGTCAAAGCAACCTCTTCTTAAACCATCCTAGATCACACCAATCCCCTTTTCAATGCAAACCTATGCTCTCTGAGGATATTGCACATCAATCTATTTGCTTGCTTGCTATTTTGTATCTCTGTGACATATCCAATTCTTTGTCCATAACACACAAGGACATGAACAATGAGCCTCACCAGTACTATGATAACCAGTACCACAGTAATAACCACATCAGGATAACTTGCTGGTTTCTTTTCCCATATTCCTCAAAGACTGGATCAAGAGCCTTATAAGACCTTTCATACTTGTGTGAGTCCTAATAATCCTCCTTTGTATTTTTCATCCAAGCAAATTTAACAAACAGATTCTGTTTTTTCCTGCTTTCTGACTATTCTCTCTGAATGCCTGTTTGTATTCCAACTATGCCAATGACATCAACTCATGAATATTTCTCCTCTCTCTTGGATGTTGGTGGACAATGAGTCTCTGAAAAAATTGAGGAAAAACCCTTGCCTTAGAATAAAATATGAGACTTTGGATCTTACATAGGCAGGTTCTCTGCCCATGACCAGTAGGAAATAGCTGATAAAGATGAGTCTTTGTCCCTAACTTTCCTAAAAGATATTATGAACAAGGTCTCTCAGGGAGAGATGGGACAAGACAGGGCAACTGAGCGAGGGACACTTTTAGGGGAAAAGGACACTCCCAACACAGTGAGATCATCATGATTGTACACAGAATCTGTCAGCAAAGTGCTATTTTGTACCGATCAGAAAGTTATTTTCAAGCATTCATTCAAATCTGCTGCTGTGCATAGGGCCAGCCAGGAGATGATCTTTTCAATTCTCCATGTACATGTGGGCAATCAAAAGATGGTATTTCTGATCTTTTATTTATGAATAATAGGAACCCAAGAGGGTATTGGATAGGATAGTACATACAAGATGTGAGGCCATGTGAGGATTATGACAACTTTCCCAGCACCTTATTTGCTGGGAAATAAGACAAGATAATCTGGGAATCCTGGATGCAAAAAACCTAATTTCCTCATCTTTGGGGGCTACTATGATCCTTTTCACCAATCAGTTCTCACCCTGGCAGAAAAGGTGTGTATTTATTAAATACAGGAAAGAAGTATACACTCTTCTTCGCATATGCACTTTGCATATATACAAGGTACCAAGTAAATGTGAAGTGCATATGCAAAGAAGAGTATGCACTTCTTTCCTATCTACAATAAATACACACCTTTGCTGCCTTTCTTATAAGTCTTCTCCAGCTCTTTGTTTGGGACACCAAAAACTTGGAACAAAGCCCTGTGGGGCTTTCTACCCAGTAACACTATCACATAATACCTTTATGCTGCTCTGCTCTCTAGCCAGAGTTGTATACTTTTTCTTCCTGATCCCTAAGAAACCATTGCTTTCCTGACTTCAGTTTACCCATATTTGGCATTGAGATCCCTTTGCTTTTCACACAACCTGAATAAATGCATTCTTCATTCTCTTCCGGGGATAGGTAATTCTACACATCCAGGATCATCAATCATTTTGGGACGTGGTGGAAAACCAACTTGCACTTTTATGAATTGAGTCTGTAAGAAATGAAACAACTAATTTCTCATGAGGTTGCTCTGCTATGTAAATTTCCATGTAATGGACAAGTTTACATAGGAAAATGAAATGATGAAACTTTGTGTTTTTATTAATATTACTATTTCTGGAGTCAGACTTCAAAGAAACTGTTTCTCTGGTATAGGATTTTCTACTGAGAGATTTTCAATTTTCTGTGGAGCATAATGGAGTTGATAGCTTTCATTGCAAAGTTACATAAGGTTTTCTGGACTATTTGGGCCACTGTGAGGTACTGTGAGTTATGAATGGAGATGAAGGAGAGTCAGATAAGCCTTTGCAATCCACTTTGGAAGCAGTAATTCTTATCGTTAGTAGTAGGAGCTACAGACAACATTTGGGTATTCTATCTCAGTCATCTAAACAGAAAATACAGAAGTCCTTGGACCTAGGGGGTCCCCAGGAATGTGAAGGAATGTTTGCTGCTTTGTTGGCCCATAATTAGATCCCTTCACTGAGAAGCGGAGCCTGAGGTACTCTGCCTTCTCATTCATTCTCCCTCTGATTGTATCTTGATTAGTTCAAACTGCTAGTCATCAGTGTTCTCATTTTGCTTTTTTTTCAGTGAATAGAGCAGATGAAATCTTTTTTTTTTTTCCCTTGGTACCAGGGATTGAACTCAGAACCTTATGGTTGCCAGGAACACATTCTACTGCACTTTCTCCCTGGTGCCTAGCAGATGAAATCTGAGCACATGAATTTATCAGTTCAGTTAGTAAAGCTGAGGAATAAAAGGTGTTGATGGGTGAAGAAGGTAGTATGACTGTGTTCAGGAACAGTGGATTCCATTCTTCTTAACACAAGAAGAGGACTGTTTTTCATTTCTTGTCAAAGAGAAGCATGCCTAAACATTTGATGGATCCTGATGATTAATATTCAAAACTTTGGCTTTTAGTTAGACTCTTTTTTAAGATAAGGATTTTTTTTTTTTTTTTTTTTTTTTTTTTTGGCTGGCTCAGGCTTCCTTATGGCACATGGAGCTGGGGATTGAACCACTGTCCCCTGTGCCTGACTGAGTTTGCTCAAGCAGATGCTTAAACAACTGAGATAATCGGCAATCCCTCTTTTAGTTAGACTTGATAACACACATATGTTATGTGTAATGAGAGTAACCTGGGAGCGTGATGAAGGAGGATTTCAAGTTTGAGTCCAACCTGGCCTATACAGCCTTTTAATGAGACAGTGTATTAAAACAAAAAAATAAAAGTGGGAGGGGATGTACTTCATTGTGAAGGCTCTAATTCTGTACCCAGTAATGCTAATTTTATTTTATTTTACTTTCAAGAAAAATTATGAGGTTTGGCGAGGTAGCTCAGTGAACTAAGCATCTTAGGCAAGTGTAGGTGCCAGGGTGGCACTACATGCCCCAGCACCCTAACCTACCCCAGATCTCTGATCTGACCACCAAGTCCAGGAGTGGTGGCAGGCACCTCTAATTTCAGTGCTGGGGAGGCTGAAAACAGGAGGATCACTACAACTTAGAGCTGCATAGTGAGACACTGTATGAACACACATACACACACACACACACACACACACACACACACACACACACACACACACCACATGTTAATCCAGAGATTATGATAGGAAATGAGCTCATGTAGAAATTCAGAAAATCTTGAGTTGATGATGTAGGGTATGTACAGGAACTTTCCATGGTGATAATTGAATTTAAAACTACTACAAAGGTATGAAATTGCAGGCAAAGCTTGAAATGAGGTATAGGAAGAGAAGGGAGTGAGGGTGGTGTAACTTAATGAAAGGGATACAGCCTTGAGAAGATCAGACTGAGGAGCTCCCTGAAAAACAGGACTAGTTCTCATGGTGCCACCGGGTTGGACTGGGAGCTGGTAACTTCGTACTGGAATATGATTGTGACATTTTTCTCAGGCTTCTCCTTCATGTTTTTGAATCTCTCTTGGTAAAAGATGAAATCTTCTACCATGTGCTCCTCTCATTCATGGAGATTTCCCAGGGTCCTAGTGGGCACAACTCATGTGGTCCTTGTGATGAGGAGAGGGGAGAGAGAGTGCCTGTTTTGTGCCATGTCAGGATAGGGGCAGATAGGGGAAAAGGACATAACTTCTACACCTGTTCTGGAGAGGAAGTCATGAATTAGGGCCTAAAAATTATCATATCACCTGTCCCTTGAGGGCAACTGTCCTATTTTACCACCATCTTGTCTTTCTCCTTTCCACTAAGATTCTATTTCACTCTAGAGTCCTTTTTCTGCAAAGTGTCATTGTTTTCCTCTTCTCCAATCACTCTGTTCCCCCTCAGCCACCCATGTAGGAGACAGTCAGCCCTTTACTTCTAAGGGCTGACGTTCCACACATACCTTTGTTCCCCTTTCTGGGTAGCTTTGGACAGCAAGCCAAATTCTGTCACCTTTGTGTGTCTCAAGTGTTATGAAACTGGGCTTCACTAGCTGAGTCACTTTCTATCATTCACCCTTTGCCCACAACCCTTCCAACCTGAAACCATCTCCCTGGATCCTGTGTGTACTTCCTGTTAATCCAGCGGACTTCCTGTCTGATGAGCACTAAGTGATACTAGGATTGCTGCGGGAACCGCACTCTTATTACACGGTCACCTCATGATGAGGGTCTCATCTTTCCTGGCTCACTAGTACCTCATGACCCCTCAGCATTATGGTTACCACAAGCTGACCATTGTCCCTCCAGCCTGTGTCTCAGGATGATGTCAGTGTGGAGACATGTAAAGGACATTAAGGAGTTTGGAGAGTTGGGCTTCAGGCTTACTGAATTTGTAGCCATGATCTGTACAGCCTCACCACATAGCTACTTTTAATTCCGCATGGCAAGGATATGAAGTCACATCACTGATGCTATTTGATTTTAACAAAGATTCTCAGTATAGCTAAAGTAACCTTACCCACAGTTGTGATTTGAATCTAGTATGATTTTATTGCAAAAGCAATGTTATTTTCTGTGTATCTTTATGCCTTGTACATTTTTAAAGAAAATATATGGACTTTGCAATTGCACATCTTAGTAAGATAGTTTAGTGGAATCAAATCATCTTCATTCTGGGTTTCCATCCATGAGGGAAGGGAAAGGGTGGTAGCAGCTGCCTGATGTAGATAAAGGAGCTGGAACATACCATGGAGGAAACTTCACAGGACAGAGGCTTGGTGACAGAGGGGACAGTGAGAACATGCCAGGTGCTGGCCCTCCAGTGTGATAATTCCCAGTCTTTCAGGGAAGACAGAAGAAGCACCAGTGTAGCTGTGAATCCTATGATTGCTTGGCCCCAGCTGAAGTGATTCTCAGTTAATTATCTAAGGTGGGATTGAGTCCATAATACATAAACCTTTCTAAAGTAATTCTCAGCCTCACCCAGAGTTGGAAACCATTAAATCCTAATTTACACCTTTCCAAGTGTAATCTGCACTGGATACCCTGTTTCTCATAAACTGCAGCTTCTCATCAAGGGGCTAGGGTGGGACCTGAGATCGGTAGGCTCACTAGCAGCCAGGTTATATGGAAACTCATAGCCAGTGGTGCATGCTGGAGTATCAGGCTTTACATTGCTATGCCCTGGATGTTAATGGCACACTTGTCTTAAAAATTCTTCAGAATTTCTTCAGAAATCATTTCTGTTCTCTATCATGTGCTCCCTTTTGGCTGTGTCTGCATGCAGTGGTGAAGTGTATAATTTGTGGGCAGTCTATAGTCAAATTAATGATTATGGGTGATACACCTGAATAACTCAGGTCCTGTGTAGGATTCTGTTCCCTCAGGGACTAAACTAGGAGATAATTGTTAGAAAACATTTGGATCTCTCCTGGTAAAAGATGAACTATTCTACCATGTGCTCCTCTCATTCATGGAGATATCCCAGGGTCCTAGTGGTCACAACTCATGTGGTCCTTGTGATGATAATAGGAGAGGGAAGAGGGAGGGCCTGTTTTGTGCCTTGTCAGGATAAGGGCAGATAGGGAAAAAGGACATAACTTCTTCATCTGTTCTAGAGAAGAAGTCATAAATTAGGGCCTAAAAATTCTCCTATCACCTGTCCCTTGAAGGTAACTGCACTAGTCTTACCCTAATACAAAACGTGCTTTCTTCTGTGCAGCCATGCTCTGTTCATCAACTGCACTGCTCAGTGTGAGAAGCAGTGGTCTGAGGCTCTGGGCTTCACACTGTCAGAAGCCGGGCAGCTTTGCTACTTTCCCATTTAATTCTCTGGGTACTCTTGGCCCAGATGGTAGTCAGGACCTGGCAGGATGGAGGAAAGCAGAGTCATCTTATCCCTCAGAACAATTCCTTCTGACTTCAGGAATTTCCAGAGCTGCTTTGAGGTTTTTTCAGGCAACTAAGAAAAGCATCTAACCTGCATGCTTGTTAGTATCCAAGTCACAGTCAAGATAGCATGCTTTAGACGGGCCACAAGTAGATACTATACAAGCTTGTATAGTAGATACTATACAAGCAAAACACGTATAGCATCACGTGATACACCAACCATTGTTGAATTCCTATTACATTGGTTACAGAAATTTTGTATTGTTTCTAATGCTTTTAAAAGTTATTTTGTATTTAAAACATAAAATGTATATATAGATAATAGTTTTAACTATAAAATGGAGAGGATTTTTATAACTTTGCAGACTATATTTATTACAACCAACATCACTAACAGTCATTAAGAAATTCGATGTTGACATTAAATAAAGGTGGAAGCACCTTTTGGGGTTGGAATGTTGATGAAGTAAAGCAAATTAGGGAAACTGAGGCACCTCTGTTCAGACACCAAGTCCAGCCCTGACTTCCCCCAAGCAGTTTCAATACTTCAGCTTCTTTCCAGCTAAAGCTGCCCCTTCTCATTCTGTCTCCAAACTTAGTCCATACATTATCTCTCCAGTGCTGCTGGCACCAATCACTGTTCTCATCTTTGAGTCCTTTATAAATATTCATGAACTCTAGGAAACCAGGAAGCTGTCTCTGTATTTGAATAGCGGATACTGCTGGACAAGCAATCATCCCCCCATCCTGAGAAGGGAGCGTGGATCAGGTGAAGTGGGGCAGCTGGAAAAGTGAAAAGAACCAAGGCCAGTATTGCGGTCCAGGTTCCAGCTTGCCTGTTGCTCTGTTCCTACCTCAGTACCTGTGACACAAGAGATGCCTCACTCTGTATTGTAAAGATGACACTTTCTGGCAGCAGCTATTGGGTGTGTTACGTGCTCACCTAGTTCCTGCCAGGAAGACCCACTGCCCATCTGAGATTATGTTTTTTACACATATTAAATATGGTATGTATGGGCCAGAGAGATAGATTGGTAGTCTAAGCACCAGCCTGGTAAGCACAAGGAATTGGGCTTGATCCTTGATACCTCATGCTGTGCTGGCCCCACACCAAGCCAGTCTACGAGACCAGAAGTCGTGGCACACATCAGTAATACCAGCACTGGGGAGGCTGAAACAGGAAGATCACTGTGAGTCTGAGCTTCACGCATAGTGAGACCCTGTACTAAGTAAATAAATAAATAAAATTAGAAGATGAATAAATATGAGATGTAAAGTTTAGGAAGACAGTCTGTATTTCTAGAGTGCCTGATGGGGAGGTTGTAACTGTTTTCCAAAAAAATTGCTATATATATATATATATATATATATATATATATATATATATATATATATATTCTTATTTACCCATGATTTTACTTCTCTTCCTCCTCCTCCTTCTCTTTCCTCCCTCCATCTCCCCCTTATTTTTGGTAGTTAAATATGATCAGCTATAGTCTGAAAATAATAAATGGGAATTCTAGGAATAAAAAATTAATAAATTTTAAATTATACACTCTTTTGAGTAGAATGATGAAATTTGACCCTGTCCCCCTTTATCAACTCAGATATAAATTATTTCAGTGTATTAACACTGTATATGCTACCTGTCAATTATTTAGTACCCTTTTCAGTTATCAGACTGACTGTCATAGCATCAAAGTACTTGTGTAAGAGCAACAGTGTTCACAATTCTGATATGCCAAAGATAATCCATCAAGTGTTTTCTCCATGTGAGAAAGTCAAAGTTCTCAACTTAACCATTAAAAATAAAAAATAAATATATACCAAGGTAATTAAAATATATACTATGATGAATATGAAGAAACAGTACATGTAAGGCTCAGTACTACCTGAAATTTAAGAAATTTATGATAGGTCTTGACTCCTTTAGATAAGGGGCCACTGCCAGAAATGATGATGCCCTGACTTTTGGGATCTCTGACATTTTATAGAAATCAAGCATGTCTGTGTGTTTTCATTGTGGCTGTAGGTCCAAACAATTTAATGAATATATCAAATTAATTCAGTAGCCTGTGTAAAAAATAAAGCATATCACCTGAATGAAAACTTAGTATTTTCATTTTACTTTGAAATACCCACACTGACTGATGAGGTCCTTGCCTGTGAGTAGCAAGGACTTTTCAAGCCACAAAATTAGATTGGACATTGATTTACTGGTATTCACAGATTGGTTATATTAATTGGTAATAATATACAAAGATCTAGGTTTTGCTGAAATTTGAAATAACTGAAAGGAGCATAGAAGCTACTGTTGACAGTGTGAATGACCTTGAGCTAGGAGCCTGTGGCATCTGATAGAAGGTACTGATTTTCAAGCAGTTAAATATGCCATGTATTTGTTTTGGTTCATTGCATTATTTCAGGCTATTATTTCTCAGTCTTTCTCAAGATTGAGAATTGTGGCAAAATTGAGCAACTTGACACTGCACAGAGAGGGAAAAGCCCTTAACTGAACAGGATGTAGAGACCTAAGGCTGTGAAAACAATACATCTCTAGAGAAGCTGCTTTTTTACGGATCAGTCTAGACAAAGAGGATGTGATCCATCATGTCAGTATTAATGATTACATCAAGCAGGCAAAATATCCTAAGCTAAAGCCATGACTGTGATTCCTTCTCTTACATAAATCACTTTATGGAGAATAAGTTGCTTCCTTCATTCAATAGCAGTTAATTTAAGACATAGTATGTACCAGCCCCAATTCTGATTACCTGAGATAGATCTGTGAACAAAGCAGGCAATAAACCTTGGCCTGCTAGAAATTACCTTCTAGCCCATTCTTCACCATGCATAGAAGAATGCTGTCTCCTAACTTTTAGATGCTTCTGTCTAGCAACACAAGAAAATTGTAAAATAATTTTTCTCCTCTAAAGTTTTATGTGATGGCCTATTTTAGATTAGAGTTCTGTGAAAAAATAGGCTTAATACTTAAGACATTTATAGGCTAATCGGTGACTGAAACTACAGGGAATTATTGTACATTAATGAAAACCAATGATCTATGAATGCTGTCTTAATGAAGACTGATGATATCTGAATGCAGGGTGAATGAGCCAGCAGTCCTTATTAATAGGTTGATTGGAAGAAGAATGTGGATACATAATTGAGCTGAAATGACGGTTTGGTTAAGTCATCCTCACCTTTGTTTATTCTAAGGAAATTCAAAATGGTATTGGATATATTCTAATGTTCTTGCACTTTCTTCATGGTATTAGAAGTATCAGCATGTGGATTTCTTTTTTATGTCCTGGCCTTGAATAGCAGCATCTACTTTCAGGTCTATGGTGCGAGAAGGGAGAAAGGTATTTTATTTGATCTCAGTGGTCATTTTTGAATCTTTACAAAACTTGAAAAGCTACATTGCTTGGAATCTTCAGGAAAAGTAGAGAACGCTTGTGTGTTAGCATCGTATTTTTGCTGAGCCAGCTTTTCTCCATTCTATTTCCTGGAAAATCAACAATAAGTTAATAAATAAATCACTGCAAATGAAATCTTCTGAGATTTAATTTAAGGCCTTGCTATGGCACCACAAGTCCTCTAAGTGGGATTTCCCAGATTTTGCACTACAACAAGTTAGCATGAAATGTGGCCTCTATAGACAGTAAAGAAATGAAAATGTTTCGCCTCTGCATCAAGCATTATATATCCATGAGCATAAAAATGTATTCCTACTCCACAGAAAAAATAACCATTGCTGAGGTTTTTATTGATGGCTTTCTCAGTTCTTAAGTGTGTGTATGTATGCACGCGCACCCCCCCACAATTTAATAAGTAATTTGGTTTATACCACATATTTTAGTTTGCATTCTACCCTGGCTATCTCCCCAGGCCATGAAATATTTTTTTTCTAATACGTTTTATCCTTTTCTATCATTGTGTGACATTTCAGGATATAGATGCCTTTGGTTTGCTGGAGCCCTCCCCAATGATGAGTCTAATTTCTTTTGTAAACGTGTAAGATAAATATATTGAAATAATCAAAGAAGTGAAATTTAGCTATTAAAACATCCTTACTAAAGTATAATGTCTTTATGTAAAAGTTCCTGGTGCTTTCCTTGCTGCATCCATCCCTTGCACTTTGTGATCCGGTTCCTTCAGGAGAGCCCTGGCGGCTGTGAAGGGACGGGCAGCGTGGATGTGTGCCCCCCTCCACCCGTGGTGCCCCGCGGTCTCAACCTGCTAAGACTGTCTAGTGTCAGAGCTGAAGCTCTGCCCCGAAGCTGCCCCACAGCCAGGCCAGAATGACCCAGGTGCGATTGCAAGTCACAGTGATACTTGCTGAAGAATTACTACTGTCATTAATTTGATTTAAGATAGAAAAATGAGAAAGAAGGAGAGGCAGTTCATCATACAGACTAAAGCAGAGTTGTCATTTTTTTTTTTTAAATGTCTATTTCCAAATCGTTCCCACTAACAACAAATACTGAAACCTAGGAAATGTGATTGGACCCTACATTTAATCTATCTGTTTCTTTGGCCTGTTGCCCCTAGACATCACCGGGAGCTGGTCGACCAGCAATACAGAGCTGGTCCTTGCATGAGAAGAGTGGGGCTTTGCCATTTCCTTTGCTGCTTGTTAGTCAGGGGCTCTGCTAAATGATTCATTCATTATGACCTCTAGGTGCCCAGTAGTCAAGAAGATATTTTTCACAACAAAAATAAGAAAACACATGGAACAGACATAATAGAGTAAACTGTATGATATTTTACAACTGAGAAAAATTAGAATTATGGATAAGAATGCTTTGGAGGGAGAAAAACACATCTTTAAATTGAGTAAACTCCTGGTTACTCCTCTATGTTAAGAACTCACTTGTCCCCTGGGACAAAGGCTGCCTTTTATTTTCCTAAGTCTTCAAAGCATTAGAAATGAATGACAAAGGTGGAGGGGGATGTGAGAGAAGGACACCAGCCCAGGGGCTGTCTCTGTGGCTGACAGTGGCCTTGGCTGGAGGCCACTAGATGAGAAACCATGGCTAAGTATGGCACCTGAGCCTTGTGCTGAGGACAACCACATCTTTGATCTGATAAGGCTTGGCTATCTCAATCTGGACCCTCATTGTTTGGTTGAAATACCTGCTCTGATCTCTGAAAAATTATTTTCAAGATTCTTCACAATTACCTGGTTCCCTAGTATGATCTGAAATTGGTTGCTCCCAACCTCACTGTGGCTGGCCTGGGACACTGCCATGAACCTCGCAGTCCCATGGAGCCTGTGATGCTAGAGCCAGGGTGGGGCTGGGATCTGGGAAAGGGAAAGCATCAGCTTCTGGTCTGTAAGTGATGTTTCCACAGTGAGGTGAAATGTTATGCCAGTGACCCTGAACCTTTTAGAATTTTCAATGACAGCAAAGAGCCTGCTATGGAATGTGTGCCACAGATTCAACGCCATTGCTTCACACTCTCTGAAAGCCTTGGCTATCTTGGTCATCCTAGCAAACAGACAGAAGTCTGAGAGAACAGACTTCCACTATGTCGAGATGATCCAGAAGAATAAAGAACCCTGGCTATGTCTCTCCACTGTCATGTGCTACCTTTACAATGGCACTTTCATTCATCTGTGATATTGTCACTCATTTGCTTAGATTTGCAATGGTTAATGGAACACAGAGCTTCCTGCATCCTCAATGTCACAGTTTAAAAGAAATAGGACAATTCTTTGTTGCCACCCTGCCTTACTCACTTATTATACTTATTATGTGAGGAGCACTCATTTGTTCACTCCACCAAGGCATGAATAAACACTGTGTCCGATACCACACATGTGTTGGTGCCAGGAGGAGCCCCGATGTAGACAGGGTTACATCACAGACTGAAGAAGTTCTCTCACAGGGGCAGGGGCAGGGGCAGGGGCAGGGACAGAGTCAGGAACAAGAACAGGGACAGAGACAGAGACAGGGTCAGGAATAGGGACAGGGGGCAGAGTCAGGGACAGGAACAGGGACCGAGACAGAGACAGGCTCAGGGACAGGGACAAGGGGTTTTACAAACCTTTTTATTGAATGTTTGGGTCTCGCTATGTGCTACATAACCCAGGCTAGCCTTGAACTCACAGCAACACTCCTGTCTCTGCCTCCTGAGTGCTGGCATCACAGGTGTGCACCAACACCCTCAGCTCTGTAAACATTTTTGTCCTTTAATCTACTATGAGTTTTTGCCAGAAAAAAATATAGGACAGAGACACGTATTCCTTCTTACTATTCCTCAGGACACCTCACCTATGGTCTACAAACAGCTGTTGAGAACCTGCCCCTTGGCAAACTCTGTGACACCTGGGGAAGGGTACTGAGATTTATTCCAGGACCAATAAAGATTAGAAATTAAATCTTGAGGGCTGATTTGTTTCACTTTTCTCAAACAGACATGTAGTCATGTGATTTTTAGTGGCTCGTAATCAGTTATAGATCCACACTCATCTGTTTCAAACATCTGGGCTGAAAGTGTTTTGAAAATGAGAAATTTTAGACTGTGAATATGTAATAAGGCATACAGTGCAGCATGCTTATGGAGGTCTGGGCTAGCACTCTGATCCAGATTATTATCAGTTCTGTCACACTATGTTTCTATGTTTACAATGAGTGGTTATACATGCAGACTATAAATAGTCTCACATGCAAATACAAATTGGTACAACTACAATTACAGGGTGCTATTAGAACCTGCCACGTGAATTGTTCAGTTGCAGATGCTTCATAAGCTCCAAGGAAACACATCCTTGCTCAGGTTGTCAAGGTCTCAAGGTATAGATGAGTTTGCCAAGGTGGCCCAATCCTACAGGGTTGGGCCACCTTGGCAGGAGGGGGACACTGCAGTGCCCAAACTGTACTGCCAACAGCATAGTGACACCAAGACAGAGGGCTCGAAAGTCCATGGGCACTTGAGCTTTTTCATGGGAAAAAGAATCTAAATTGCTGTCTAACCTCTCCAAAAATATTATCAACTAGTTGTACTTTTTATGTTTTAACAAAATGAAAGCATTGACTAGTACTTAAAAATTAAACAAGTGCAGAGCTAGGAAATAGCTCAGTGGCTTGAGCACCTGCCCCGTCACTGTGAAGGTCTGAGTTTGATCCCCAGTACCAAAAAAAAAAAGAATAAGAATTACTCTTTTCTTTCCTTCCTTCTTTCTTTCTTTCTTTCTTTCTTTCTTTCTTTCTTTCTTTCTTTCTTTCTTTCTTTCTTTCTTTCTTTCTTTCTTTCCTTCCTTCCTTCCTTCCTTCCTTCCTTCCTTCCTTCCTTCCTTCCTTCTTTCTTTCTTTCTTTCTTTCTTTCTTTCTTTCTTTCTTTCTTTCTTTCTTCTCTCTTTCTCTCTCTCTCCCTCTCTCTCTCTCTCTCTCTCTCTCTCTCTCTGTCTCTTTCTGTCTTATAGATAGAGCTATAATTTTTTGTTTTACTGATGATAGAATAACTCTATAGCTGTTAGATGTAGTATGGAACTATTGTTATAAGGACATCTAAGAAAGCTTTACAGTAATTTTCAAAGGAAGTCTGACAATATTTAGATCAGTGATTCTCTTTCTCTTTTTTCTGTAGTTTAGGGAAGGATCTATAGGGTGTTCAGGGTCTCACTACTAGATTGAACTCATAATGATTCTCCTGTTTTCAGCCTCCCAAATGCTGGGAGTGCCGGTGCACGGCACCATGTCAAGTCTCAAATCACCATCTCGGCATGCTCCAGGGGTGGGGCTGGTACAACAGGCCTGCGGATAGAATAGATCGGTGATTCTCGACATCAGCTGCACTTTGAGAAGAAGGGCAGGTTAGGAAGAGGGGCTGAGGCTGGCTCTCATCCCTGAAGACAGCCTGGAGGAGATTTTAAAGTTGGTGACATTTAATAGTAATAACACTGTTTTTGATAAACTAACTCTGGGTTTTAAATTTTATAAAGGATAAATAAAATCACTGGCCTCTTAAGCATTTTTTTGTGATTAAAGTGAAAATCTAAAGTATTAAAGTAAATCAAAATTTACATTTCAGTTAGTGTTTTGCTAAAAAGATGCTTTTAAACCAAAAGACAATCTTACCTCATTCTGTATTCATTTTATTAGAATATACATTTTGCCAAAGATTATGAGTGTTATGATCCATGTATGCACACAGATTTATCATTAAAACCTGGAACTGCTCTCCTCCCACATAATTTCCATATTTGGCATCCAGTCAAAGCTGTAAAAGGAAGACAGCTTCTGCGATCCACTCCATCTCCATCTAATGAGCCCTTATCTGCAAAGGTCAGTTCTAAAGGAGAGGGAGGCCCTGGATTTTAACCCCATGGAAACCTGAGATACCAGTGACTGGATGTGGCTCGCACAGCTGAGGGACAGTGACACTCAGGCCCACACAGGCTTCTGACCGACTGAAGGCCATTTGCAAGCTGCTGACTTTGTTTGCTTTTATGGCTGTGAGGACCAGGATCCAGTTGGAGATTGGCAGAGACATTCTGAAAGTGAAACAAAACCAAAATTAAACTTTCAGGCTTTCCATTCTAGGTAGTAGATTCATTCAGGAGGAGAAGCTGTAATACAGACCTAGCATCAGACTACTCGGCTATGTGCAAGATAAGATTATCTCATTTGATAAAAATACTGATTTACTTCTTTCCTACTAAGATGCAATATCAGGTATCAATTAATAAAACAGACTCTAAAATGTTTTTTAGGTTCCAGTTTAGACAACAATAAATTATGCTGTAAGACTCAGCATTTGTTCAGATTGTAAGCACTTGATATCTTTTCTATTGCCATAATAAACAACATCTGGCTATAAATCCTCAAAAATTGATAAGGATGCACGGAAATTTTGGAAGTAAAACCCGATTGCTTGAGAAAAATGGGCAAAGATCCTTTGAAACCCAGGTCAATTGCACAGATATAGCATTTATTAGCATTTCTAAGTCATAGACAGTGACAGCATGACTGGCTACTGGAATATTTGGTCCATATTTGAGCTTTATTTCTATGTGATTATAGATGACTCAGTCCCTTAATGAGACTGCTAGGAGACATATTGTTTTTCTGGTATTATAGAAATAGCATCTTTAAATTTAATCTAAGCTGCCTACAGCTTCCAGTCTGATAAAATCATTGAAGTTACTGAGGTAATTGTTGCGGGATAAGCATTTCTTGGATAAAATGTCACTTGGCAAGTATGTATTTCTCTATAGGTCATTGAATCTAAAAATGTTATGTGAAAGCTCAGGAGCAGATTAATTGGTGTCTCAGACTCCAGTGTTTTCTTCAACAATGGCCTTGTTGTTCCTGATTTTGTCAGCTGTAGGCCTATCCTGGAGATAAGATGAACACAAGCAGGACTTCTAAGTCACATAAGACACAGGGGCCACTGAAGAATCTAAATACTGCTTGCTTCTCCAATATATTTGAATGAGAATATTTTTCTAAGATTAAGTGAAATCCTGTATAAAATATAATGGTGACAGTCTAGAGAAAACTGTATTCATTTAGTATCAAAGGAGTTCTTATAGCCCTGGAAAGAACACTGGCCTTGGAAACAGCATTTGGCTTAGAGTTTTGCTTTTCCTCTAACAAGATCCCTCACTTGTAGCCATTCACTGGCTTTTCAGAGCCAGTCTTCTGAGAAATAGGACCATAGCTCCAGCCAGTCATCCAAGGATGGAAACAATTTGCATGTTGATGTATACAAAATTTTTACTTTTAACTGGTAAAATCCTGCAAGTTAAGTGGTGGGCCTTTCCTCCAAGCCAGACATAACTGTGAGTTCACAATGGAATGTGTTCATAACCTGGACTGTGTCATCTCAAAGTAGTGATGTATGCCTTTTTAATTTAGATAAGCAACATCTGCTCTATAAGAGAAACCTCTTTTGGCCTTTTTGGGAATAATATTTTAATACTGAAGTCAGTTTTAGAAGGTACAAGTTGAAAAATAACTTATCCCAATAAAGGGAAATAACTAACAAAATTAGCATGGTTTCTCCCATTGGTACAAATTATACTGGAAACTCTTCTGTCACTTAGGTGAATCCTTTATTTGTTATTTGCTTTTATAGCACACAAATGTTCATCTCTTTCATGCAGAAACTTTCCATATATGGTTATATGATGTTTACTTGAAGTTTCAGATGCATTTTGATTAATAGATCACTCCTTAACTTTGGAGACTTTATTTTTTTAAATACATTTTCTCCTGTAAGAGATAGAGTACTCAGCTATCAGATTTTGACATAAAAGTAGGCATATATTTATCCGAACACCTTAGAAATTTTTATATGTGTCATGAGTCAAAAATGAAGATTGGCAAAGATGACTTCCCTTTTTTCAATACTGAGGAAAAGGATCTGAATCTTTGGAAACTGACAAAAATAAACAGGCCTGGTGGTGCATGCACGACTGTTCTCTCAGCACTCTGGAAGGCTGAAGCACAGGGACTAAAAACTCAAGAAGTTTAGATACTTAGTGAGATCCTTTCTTAAAATAAGAATAAATAAATAAGTCAGCAAATAAGTCTGTCCAGGGTTGTAGCTCAGGGCAAAGCCCCTGCGTGCAGTCCCCAGGACCACATAAAGCAAAACAAAGGAACGGCGGCCCCATGGTTGTCTGATTTTTCTTTCACAGCCACACCCTTGAGCTCACTTAAGCCCGCACGAGTGGATGCTGCACCAGTGGTCGAATCTCCTTATCAAAGAAGAGACTCTGACAGGTACTGTGGGCTCTGCGCAGCCTGGTTCAATAACCCACTGATGGCCCAGCAGCATTACGACGGCAAGAAACACAAAAAGAATGCAGCTCGAGTTGCTTTGCTAGAGCAACTGGGGACAACCTTGGATATGGGGGAACTGAGAGGTAAGAGCACCTATTCTAATTTGTGCTACAAGACAGCGCTCTGAGAGTGGAGTGCACTTCCACAAGTTGGGATGATTCTTCTTGTTTCAATTATTTAGGAAAACAAGAAATGGAAGGAAAAGAAAAGGAACAACCAACTAGTTTTAGCCTACGTTTATGATTCCCTTCTTTGCAGAATATCTATTTGCATATTTTTATTGACTGCAATGATGGTGCTGCACAGCACCATGCAGCCACTGCCTGACTGATCCCTGCATGGACAGGTCCTTCTGGCAGCTGGAAACCAGGCAGCATTTGAGTTTGTGTGAGGTGTCACTGAGGTTGCTGAGCATACCTGCCAGCTAGACTGACAGCGAGCCCTGTGGATAATTTAGGAAACTATAGCCAAGTTGTGGGACATCATAGAATATTCCACCAGCAGCAAACCATCTAAGCCTACTTTGATCACTTAATTATTTTGATCGGTTTTGTATTGGTGGTATAGGTGCAGAACGAAATATCACACTGTATTTTAAAATGTATTGTTAAGCAAAATAACTGTGCACTTTATATTTTGTGTTTTTCATATGAGAGAAACCATGTGATATTTAAGCTTGTGTGTCTTATTTATTTCACCTAACATTATGACCTGAAGGTACCTCAATTTTTATAATAGGAGATAGGAAAATATATATTTTGAGAATGGGACAGGGATCAAGAGGTGAAGGGAGCAGAGAAGGACAGAAAGGAAGGAGAGGTGAGAATTAAGATGCCCTATGGGTATTCACTTTGTATGTAATGTTATTACTGTAAACATGCACTAAAAGAATTTTAAAAAGAAAAGTCATTTTTCAATGGGTGTGCTTAACATGGTACCTCATCTAATTGTGGTTTTATCAGAGACCATCATTTAGAAGAGCTGACCATTATGAAGGACAGCACTTACATATCAATTAGGAAAATGCAGTCCTTTCTGTGCTTTGCATGTTGAACCTATGAATCTTCTTACACTCATCTGTCTGTGGATTCTAAGAGGAATAATTATGGCAAGAAATGACTTGATGTATCTCTCGACCATGTAAGTGAAATGAATGATTTTGCTTTATGAGCTGGGAGTATCACTTCCAAATACATTGATTGGGAAAGGTTTGAGCAAGGAGAAGGAGTGCGAATTAGAAATGTAGGTGGCATTTTAGCAGGTGAGATGGCATTCTGAGTGGGCAGAGTCGTGTGTGCATAGGCAGAATGCCAAGGAGTAAGCAATAGATAGCTGCTAATTGTCACCAAATAATTCAATTCTGCCACATGGGCTCAAGGTTAGAGGGTCGAGGCCTGTGTATAAGATGAGAGACTGGTTTTCCAAGATAAGCAATTAAAATAGTAACTAACAGCAAAAAATATAAAGCCCTTTGCTTTTTGTGTATATTTTCTAGCTGTAGAAAAGCACAAATGTAATATTTTAGTATGTCAGATTGTCTCACTGTAAGAGGTTCTGAACCATTGGTACTATTGCTTTCTGTTGAGGAATTTCTTCCATTCTCAGTCAACGTCTTGTTAAAAATATAAGACACGTTTCCATAGCTGAAAGCCGACCTCCACTGTTGCTGCTCCTGGCAGATAACAAGTTGGCTCAGTGATTCCTTCACAGCAGGGCACTGAAGGAGAAAAACAGGCCTTTATTTATGTTTTGTGCCAGATATTATGACCCGAGGAAGAATTATTCCTATAACACATGGTTCTTGTCTTTTGTGAATTATCTGTACTGCATCTTTTATGTACAACCATATCATAATGACTTGGGCGTCTGAATTCTGTAACTTTAAGCAGCTCATCTTTTATACAGAAGACAAAAAGCCTGCTCTTGGACTTGATAACTCAATATGAATATGACTCAGTAGCACACGAAATGTGATTAGCATTGAACACAGTGTCCTTGCATCCAACTCTTTTACCCACCCCAAGTGATGTCCTCAGATATATTCATTTGGCTGTTAAATATTGCAGCAGCTTGAAGAATAAAGACAGTGTAACAACCTGATTCTTTTTAAGACACAAACACACATACACACACACACACGGACATGTATGCATGTGTACACACATGCCTATTGCTGGGATGCTTTTAGGAAAATCAATAAACAAAGTTTAAAGAGCTGATCTGTGAATACAATCATGTCCACAACTTTTACAAGTTGCTGTCAGGTGGTGGATGGAGAATGAAATGGTAATGTTACTGCAGGGGAAGCTTTCTGTTCTTCTCACTCATAGCCCTTTTCACATATTTAGACATTTTAGTACTGAGTTATTTTTATGCTTTCCTGACTTTCTGTTTCCCTACTCTCCCACCTGTAGGTTGTTGACATCTTAAAAGCAAGTATCTGCTTTGCTCAGTGATATGAGGGTTCAGAACTCCTGAACTAGTGGCAGGCAGAGAGTAGGTACTCAGAATTGCAGACTGAATAAATAGAAAGATAAAATCAACCCCCAAATAGCTTAAACCTCTAAATCCTTAACATGGCACTATGGTGTGTTATTCTGGGCATCTATTGACTATAATCCCCCAAGCATGCTAGACAAGTGCTCTGTACTAACCTATACCTTCAGCCAACACATCATTCATTTCGAAAAGAATTCCGATTGGATGCTTTTTGCATAATATTATTTATGATTTATTTTCTAATTTTGAAAAATAATGTATATTTTAAATACAGTGAAATGCAGAACATAAAGTGCTATAATTTGATGGAATTAGTATAAACAGGAATGTAGTCATAATCTTATTAAAATAACTAAGTGATGATTCATAGCTGAATTCTCTAAGATCATTAGGGAAGTTACAGCACCAGTACTCCTCATATTGTAATGAAATTGAAAGAGAGGGAGTACTTCCAAAATCATTCCTGGAAACAAACATCACTCTGACTCCAAAACCAGATAAGGACCCAAGCAAAAAAGAAAAAGTGTCTCTAATGAACATAGATGCAAATGTCCTCAATAGAATACTGGCAAATAGAATGTAATAAACAGTCAAAGGCTCATACATCATGACCAAGTAGGTTTCATCCTACAGATCCAAGGATGGTTCCACATATAAAAATCAATAAGTGTAATATATCACATAAATAGCAGCAACGATGAAAACCCCGTGATCATCTTAACAGATGCAAAAATAAGTCTTTGACAAAATCCAACAATCTTTCTTGATAAGAAACCCAAAATATTTATAAAAGGACTTTACTTCAATCTGATAAAAGCCATTTATGCAAAGCTGTGGCCAATATCATATTACATGGGGAGAAGCTGAGACTTTTCCTCTAAAGTCAGGAAAAAGAAAGGGATGCCCATTATGACCACTCCTGTTCAATGTACTTCTCAATACATCATCAAGAGCAATCAGGTAAGAGAAAGAAATAAAAGGGTTATGTATAGGGAAAGAAGATGTCAAATTATCATTACTTGCAAATAACATGATCCTTCACATAAAAGATCCAAAAACCTTCACAAAAAGATGCTACAATTAATAATTAAATTCAGCAATTTATCTGGATGTAAAGTTAACACAAAAAATACATAGTACTCCTGTACATCAATAATAAGCTGAGGGTTGAAGAGATAGATCAAGGAATAAGTGCCTGCCTGGCAAGTGCAAGGTCCTGAGTTCAATCCCTGGTACTGCACAAAAAAAAGGAAAAAAGAAAAATGCCAAGAAAGAAATTACAACACAATGCTACTTGTAATGGCATTAAGAACAATTAAATACTTAGGAGTTAACCTACTCAAGGAAGTGAAAGACCTCCATGATGAAAACTATAGAACTTTTTAAAAGTAGGTCAAATAGGACATCAGAAAACGGAGTAATGTTCCCTGTGCTTAGATAGATTGGATAAATATTGTGGAAATGATCATATTTCCAAAGCTGATTGATATATAGATTTAATGAAATACCAAGAGAAATGCCAAAACATTCCTCACAGAACTAGAGAAAACAATCCAGTTCAGTGCAACCAGAAGAGACCCAAAATAGCTATTCTAGGTGAGCAAAGCAGGAGGCCTAGTGATCCCAGACTTCAAGGGGTGTTACAAAGCCACAGCAATAAAAACAGCACAGGCACAAAGGCAGGCATTTAGATCAGTGGAAAAGAATAGAAGACCCAGAAACAGCTGCAGACACATGCAGCCATCTTATTTTTGACAAATGGGCCAAAAACATGTGGAAGAGGAAAGACAGCCTCTTTAGCAAATAGTGCAAGAGGATTTGGTATACAGGGGATTAAAGTTAGATTTGTATGTCTCACCATGTACTAAAAAGTCCAAACAAATCAAAGTTCTAAATATTAAGGCAGAAATGCTTAACCAACTAGAAACTAAAATAGATAAAATTCCAGAGGTCATATGCTTAGGCAAGGACTACCTGAGCAGAACTTCAATTGATAAGAAATAATGTCAAGAATAAATGGATGTGTTGGCCAGATAGCTCAGCAGATCAAAGCACCTGCTGAGGTGGGTTCAATCCCTAGCCTGTCATGCCAGCCCACTCATGGGGCTCCCTGAGATGGTGACTGAAACTGGGCATAGTGGTGTAGACCCATAATAAAATACAAAATCATCATCATAATAATAATAAACAGATGAAATAATGCCAAATTGAAAAACTTCCACACAGCAAAGGCAATCACTGGTAGAATGAAGATTCTATCTACAGAACAAGTGAAGTATTTTGATAGCTATGCCTTGAGCATAGAACTAGTATCTGGAGTATACAAAGAAC
The DNA here is from genome assembly GCA_004027165.1 of Ctenomys sociabilis. Lineage (NCBI taxonomy): Eukaryota > Metazoa > Chordata > Mammalia > Rodentia > Ctenomyidae > Ctenomys > Ctenomys sociabilis. The sequence continues at coordinate 35,453 of PVKA01005704.1, forward strand.
TAAAAAGATTAGACTTCCCAAAATGGAAGACTCAATTCAAAGGGACCCAAACTGAAATGAGTAGACACTTTAAAGAGGAAGAAATGCCAATGACCTTAAATACCTGGCAAAATGTTCAGCATCACTTGTCATTAAGAAACACAAATTAGAATGACACTGAGATACCATAGTACTCCAAAAGTATAACCATTGTCAATAAATGTTAACAACTGCTGGAGAGGTTGTGATGGGAAAAAAGATGAATCCCACCATGATGAAAACCACTATGAAGATAAATATGCAGATTCTTTGAAATTGAAAGTAGAAGTTGTATTTGATCCAGTTTTCCCTTTCGAGTTATCTTCCTGAAAAAGTTAAAGAATTATGTTACAATGATGCCTGCGTACTTGCATGTGTGGCAATGCAATTCATAATAGCTAAATCTTGACAGTGGCTGATATGTCCATCAAGAGACAAATACTGAAGAAAATTTAGGCTGAGGAGATAGCTCAGCAGTCTAAGCACCTGCCTAACAAGCACAAGGGCCCTGGTACCACATGCCATGCCAGCCTCAAACCAAGCCAACCACCAAAACTGGGCATAATGGCACACACCTGTAATCTCATTGCTGGTGAGGATGGGACAGAGGATAACTATGAGTTTGAGCTCCATAATGAGACCCTGTACCAAATAAATAACTAAATGATTTTAAAAATTTAATAACAAAATCATGGAACTCAAACACAATTGAATATTAGTCTGCCATAAAGATAAATTTCAATATTTGTAGAAAAATGTATATACCTTCAATGCATAATCAGACACATGGTTTAAATATGGAAAGATTTCAATGACTTCACTTCTACAGCATAAAGAGCACAATAAAAGATAGATAAAAGGTAACAGGGAGATAGATCTATTGCAAATGCTAGGGTACCCAAGAGATGGGGGCTGAGGGGAAGGGAAAGGAAAGGAATGTAAAAAAGAATTAAGATGGCCATGTAAGGAATGCCTACAATGGAAGTAGACATTTTACATTGCAAATATACACAATAAAGAAGACACCTTGCTTCTTTATCATGGAAATGCATTTTTCCCAGTTAACCCCATTCCTCTGTTCTGGGAGACTACATCACACATCTTTAAAAATGAATAATTAGGGGGCTGGGAAGATGGCTCAGTGGAATAAGTGCTTCCCTGGCAAATGCAAGGGCCTGAGTTCAATCCCTAGCTCTGCCAAAGAACAAAAAAACTTAATAAAAAAATAAAAATGAATAATTGGTTTTGCTTGACCTATAAATTATTATAACTGGAAACATAAAGAATGAACACGCTTTTTTGTGTGTGTCTTTTGCTTCTTTTGCATAACATACTGGTTTTGAAAAATACGAGTTTATAACATGTAAAGTAGTTGTTACTGTTGAGCAAACTTTAGGAATTACTCCTAACAAATTTCACAGTTATGTCAGTACTGTAACATATGTCTATGTCTTAATACCAGAGTTTAGAGATGCTGAGTCAAGAAGTATTTCAGGAGCAAGTCTAGCCTGGGCAAATTATCAACTTATTGAGAAGCTATCTAAAAATAAAAGAATAATAGAGATTGGCAATAGGTTCTATCTGAATTCCCTGAGTTTAGTCCCAAGTACTGGG
>PVKA01005704.1:47065-58052 GCA_004027165.1 Ctenomys sociabilis
TCCTCTCCTCTCCTCTCCTCTCCTCTCCTCTCCTCTCCTCTCTTCTCCTCTCTTCTGCTCTCTTCTCCTTTCCTCTCCTCTCTTCTATTCTTCTTACCTCTCCTCTCTTCTTCTCTATTTTCTTTCCAAATATAATAAATTCCTATTATGTGAAAGGTCTTATACTGGTAGTTATAAGGTAATATGGTGGTACTAAGGTTCATGAATTTCCTTCTTTCCAAGATTCTGGCTGCAAACCAAATTGAATGAGAGTCAAATCAAATTTTCCCATAAGGTCAATATTGAACCTAACCATTGAATTTGATTCAGTTCTTGCCCAATTTGGTTTGTGTCCAGAATCATGAAAAAAAAATTTAGTCGATGACCAAGATATGCTATACTGAGTTTTCTGTCACTCATTTCCCGATTTAAAATGATTTAAATTCTCAGTAGGGGAGGAGAAGAGTTCATATACTTATTAAAATAAATGTATTACAAGATATGAAAAAATGTTCTTTGAAAAATACAAAAGGGGAGGATAGAAAAAACAATTCTTCTAGCACTTCCTGGTTGACATATGTATCAGGACACGCAGAGGTTGCCCACAAGGCTGCCAAGAGCAGAAACCAGCACAAATCAAGCATGGAGAGATGCAGGGTGTGATTAGCAATCACCACCAGTGGGGGCCTGAGTAGATGATGCGTGAGGCTGGGCAGGAGCCACAGTGTGTCTGGCCCTGATGTGGGGCAAAGCTGAACTTCATCTCACAGCCACTGACATTTTTTAGGCGGTAGGGAGGTGCTTGGCTTATCTGTTCTTCAGGGTTGCTTGGCAGAGGAGCATGATATGGATTGGAGTGGGGAGATTCCACAGGCCAGGAAACCAGGTGCAACCCATATATAAACCCGAGGCCCTGGAAGGCACTACTGGGGCATAGGGGAGAGCAGGAGATGTATTTCTCTGCGCACAACTCAGTATGTTCTCCCCTCAGCTAAATGAAAAAGAGCCAGGCCATTCAAATTCTCAAAGACACCTTAGCAAGGCCTCAGAACACTAATAGGAAAAATATATACATTTACTGTACATCTTACTGAGTATGATGAGTAATAACAGATTTCTGTTCAATCTCAACTCCTACAAGAAGTCTAGCTGATGAGCATTCACGGGGGTCTGTTTACATCCTGTAGGGCATTCTTTCTACAGCTGGGACAGGTTTTTTCCTATTATTTTTATTAATGATGCCAGTAAATGAGATGCTGTCTAAACAAGGTTGGTTAACTCTTCATCATCACTGATTAGACTCCAAAGGAGATGAGCTCGGCATTTAAAATGAAATCATGTTTGCATAATTCCTCCACATACGTCCTTGCATGTGAATTCATTAAATATGGGGCATTAGAAACCTGCCTGGATTTTTAACTTGAGTGATGGCTACTGCATTGAAAACAACCACTGACCCTTTCATAAATCTGACATGGAAACCCACTGGCCCTTTGTTCTAGGACACCAACCAAGAAATTAACAAGGGCAACAACAGAATATATGCATGGCTAACCCCAGTAATGTACCATCCTTAGCCTCTAGTTTTGGCTGCATGAAGAAAGTGGACAGTGTCATGTGAAGCTGCTAAGTGACTCCTTTTTCAAACTCAGTGCTCCTAGGCCTTCCATGGTATCGACCAAAGATCTCTGTTGTTTAATTTAAGCTCAAAAACTAAGACAGTATTTTGCAGGAGCTCAGCACAGTGTTTTCATAAGGTTATGAAAAGATAGATCCATGATCCAGCTCCTGAGTTTTTGAGGGCTTTGCCAGTAGCACAGATTCACTGGACCTAATAAGGGGTTTGTGGGAAAGGAGGCAAAGTTAGCATCTTCCTTTAATAAGTAGGAAACTGGTTTCTAAAATTATATTATTTTGTTTCTTATCTGAATGTTATGAAAATAATTTTAAATTTATTTGTGTTAAAACTGTCATAAATGGACCTTATTTTTTGATGGATTAGAGTCTATAATATCAGTTATAAAATGAGATTTAAGGTGTAAAATAATATGTCACATTTACTCAAAGTAGAACACATATATTGGCATAAGTGTTTGCTATATTATTTTGCTGAACATGCCATGACCATCCATCAGATAACTGAAGTTGTGATAAACTCTGAAATATAAAGGTGACATTGTCTTGGTATATGAAGAAGACATTCTGCCCTTCCCATGGAATTGTGGTTGCCTTGACAAATGAAATATTGTGAAATATTTTTTACCTGAAGCTATCTGGTATGTTTTATGTATGTAAAACTCAGAAATATTGAAAACAAATAAACAGGCATATCCCATTTTACTCTTTTCAATCCATTTTTTTAAACATCAACTGTTACTAATAATATTCTCACATTACTGTTCTTCCTCCAAAATGCAGCCTTTATAGCTGAGTTTGAGGTAAAGGAGAAATGGCAGCCACTGTTATCAATTTTCTCTGGAACCTTCATGCAGTTATGTGCCCAGGACAAAGCTATTACCAAGCAGTGGAAAATTCCAATCCTGCTAGAGCTCTGCAATCTCTTGAAAAGTTACAAGTCTTCACATATTCATCTATTAGTCATTCAACAAATCCTAATTTAGGGGACTATACATATTGTTACAGAAACCATAGTTATTGTGGAAAGAAAAAGGCCTGGCCCAGCCTTCAGGAAATTTCTAAGCTATTGATGAATACAAAGATGTTAGCATTTTGAAAGATTACTCCAAAACCCCAAATGATTTATAATCTTTATTGTACAAAATGAGAATGTTTGTTCTCAGACCTTGGAAAATCCATTTTAACTTAAATATATATAGAAGTGTAATGAACAATTTCTTGATGAATATGGAAGCTGCTAGTGTACTGCCAATGGAGATGTTATTTACCAAAACAGATCTTTTGTTTAGAAGGTGGATACGATTCCTACATTTTCTAAGTGAGCTCTTAGACTTAAATTAACAACAAAAATACGCAATAACTTGAAATTGGGATATATTTTTACAACATATGACAAATAATGATAAATTTACTGAAATAGCTGAGAGACCAATGAAGTGGTAGCTTTTCACAGACACCAGCTGGTGAACTTTTAAAAGACTTGAAATGCTTTTTCAAGATATGCTGTTTTATAAATATAAATAAGACTCTTGATTTCTTTTGCCCTCATGCATGAAAGAACAGCATCTACTTCTCAGCATAAACTCTTCTTGGGAGTGCGATGATGTCTCAAAGTCCCAGGGAATCAGTAGAATCAGTAAGATTTCATACAATGGAAACTTTAACCTTAAGTTTGAGTCTTATCTCCATTACTAAGTAGCTGTGAAATTTCTATGGGTGACTCCACCTCCCTAAGCCTCAGTTTCTACACCAAATAAAGCTGTTGAGCCAGATGACCCACAAGCAGCTTGGAGCATTGTTATGCATCTAGTTGCTGTCTAGGTCAGAAGTCGCATGTTTACGGTGAGTTTACGGTGAGTTCACGCCATTGTGGATAGCTGCTCTCACAAAATAGGATTTAGATTCTGTGAGCCTTAATTAATAGACTATCCTGTGCCCATCAGACAGGGTTTTATTTGTTCCCTCTGTTGTCCCAGAGGACAACTATAGTCCAGAGACATTTGCCAAGACTCAGGATGGGTTATTGACCACCGCAAAAGCTTTATATTACTCTTTGACTTGGCTCTGGATATATAATTTCTCAGCTTGCAATCCAAAGGAAACCAGCACACAAGGAGGCCATCAACTTGTTGCCCTCATACCTGAGCTTTGCCCTTCCTTTCCAAGGGTCAGGTCATACTTGCTCCTTTATTCTGTTCCTCATCTTCTTCTGTTCCACATCCCTTCCTCAGTGGTAAGCACACATCTACGTTGCCCAGTTTCAGCCATTGGACATAAAGTTTCTCCAGTGGATTCAGTGGTCATTGGCCTCCTCAGCATTCACACACATTCACATGCACCCACACAAGATTACTAATCATATATTATTCCTAATTGTCCTTATTTCCTCCGGTATGCTTACTCTGGGAGTGGGATTCACCTTCGTTGCATTCCAGCCATAGATATTCATGTTTCCTACTCATAGAGTAACTCCTATCAGACCAAACCTCCTACTAATAACAAATAAACTCTAGAAAAAAAAATTCCTTCACAGGTAGTGGTAGTACAACTCAAAAATCTCCACACTCAGGAATTTGAGGCCAGAGGATCATTGAGAGTTCAAGACCTGCCTGAGCTATGAAGTCAAAGCTTGCATGAATTGCATAGTGAGAACTTGTTTCAAACACACACACGTGCACGCACACACACACACACACACACACACACACACAAACTTACAGGCAATGAAGAGTAATCAAAAACAGAGAAACTGGAGACATGAACACTGGAGAATCAAATAGCACACAGCAAACTACAGAGCAACGTTTCCTAAATTTTATGGATGCTATTCTACAGGCTGACTCTGGTCTGCACCAAATGTCTGCATAAAACTCATAAAAATCCGGAGACAAACCACAGGAAGCAGTTCTGAAGGACAAGAGCAGAGTTCATTAATTCTAAATCAAAGTACATGCATATGAAGAAATGTAAAAATATGGTCTGTATTTAAGAGAGAAAGAAATGAATGGAAATGATCCAGAAAAGTAGCTCTTATAATTGCACTTATGGATACAAAGGAAAATATATCCATGAGATAAGGGAAAACTAATGCAAGATGCCCAGGGTCTAGCTCAATGGGAGAATGCTTGCCTAGAATGAGTGAGGTCTTAGAAAAAATGAATGAGCAAGTTTTGGGCTCAATCCCCAGCAGTAGAAAAAAAAAGGAATTTAAAATTATGAAACTAAATTCATTAAAATTATATACAAGTTAAAACAACACTGAAATTCTGCCTTGCCCCAGGATGAATGGCTATGATCAATAGATCAAAGTGTTACACATGCTGGTGAGACTGTGGGGAGAACAGAATCCTTCTCCACTGGTAGGAATGGAAATTGGGATAATCACTGTGGAAATCATCATGGAGATTCCACATAAAATCAAAAGAAGAAATTCTGTTTGACCCAGATATTCCCACTGTTGGCATCTTCTTTAAAGATTTTGTAGTACAGTGACACGTGCATACCCTTGTTCATAACAGCATAATTTATGGCTACATCAAAGAATAGATAAGGAAAATATATTTACATACAATGGAATACTATTCTATTATAAAAGAAGATACACTGGTGTAATTTGGAGGAAAATGAATGCACCTTGAGACCATAATGTTAAGTGCAATAAATCAGACACACAAGCTTAAATATGACATGCCTTCTCCTATAGGAGAAATCCCCCAGGTAAACAAAGAGTAAAATAAAAATAGACAATAGGAAATAGAAAGATAGAGTTTGCTCAAGTGGGAAGGAGATCATGAGACTGAGGGATGAGAGAGGAAGGGAAAAGGGAAGGAATAAATTACACTAGTAAAATATTGTATAATCTCCAGAAAATATTTCAAAATTTAAAACAATAGTATGGGGGATAGTATCAAAGCTCTACATGTGAGAGAAATTAATTTACATGGTTGTGAAGGTCATGAATCTTAAGTATACTAAATATAAACTAAACCAAACATAAGATCATCATATATTTCATGGTCCAACTTCTGAGGATCAAGAGAAAGCAAAACTGGAAACATGGAAAAGAAGCATCACACGTTATCTGTGAGGCAGTAACAGTGTGAATTACAGCCAATTTATCATCAAAATTAGAACATACAGAAGTCAGTGAAGCTCTTTGAACTCTGGGGGGATTTCCCACCATGGAAAATGTTCTCTATGGAAGAAAATATGATATAGACATTTTGGAATAAAAAGTAAAGTGTTAGTTGCCATCAGAACTGTACTACAAGTAGTAGTAAAGGAAGTCTGGAAACATCCAGTGGGAAATCATGTCATCAAAATGAGCCACCAATCAAAAAGAATAATGAATAAATGTGCATTGGAATGGCAATGTTCTTTTTTCTTAATTTCTTTTTTTAAAATGCATATTTCCTCTCTGCTGGTTTGAAATATGAGATAATCTACATACCATAAAATTCATCATTTTGAAATAGAAAGTTCAGTGATCTTTTAAGAATATTGACAAATTGTACAACCATGTGTGCAACTGAACAAAATAAATTTTAGAATAGTGTTTCATCCTGACAAAGTCACGTACCACTAACAGTTAGTTATTCTTTATCTTACATGTTCTTTCCAATACTTACTACTGTCTATCTTTGTAATTATAAATGTCTCATAATATAAAGTAACATCTCACTGGGGTTTCAATTTATTTTTCTCTAATGATTAATCATAGTAAGCATCCTATCACATACATATTGAATATCTGTATGTCTTCTTGGAGAAGTACTTAACTCAAGTGTTTTGTTAGTTTTTAATTGGTTTATATATCTTTTCTATCATTAGTTTATACAGGTTCCTCATCTAGTATGAATGATAGACTCTAACAGATACATGATTTGCAATTTTTAAAAGGCAAAAGATTTATACAAACTGAAGAGAAATAAAAATAAAATTTGCCATTTTTAATCCACAGCATGGCTTATGTTTTTAAATACTTAGCAGTCTCTCTCCTTTAGAACATAAAATTTAATTTTTGATTAAGTTCTTATTTACTTATTATTTGAATTTTGGAGAAACATCCAGAGAAACTTTACATAATCTAACTATCAGAGATTTTTTGCTAAGAGTTTTACAGCTTTAGCTCTTACATTTAAGAACAATATTTGACTTGCTTTGAATTAAGTTTTGTATGTGATTTGAGAAAGAAGTCCAATATGATTCTTCTATATGTGGACATTCATGTACACTAGTACCATTTGTTGAAAGGTTATTTCCATATTGAATTTTCTTGAGCTCCTTGATAAAAATCAATTAACTATAAATACATCATTTTACTTTTGAACTTAAAATTCCATTTTATTTTTTATTTTTATTTTTTGGTAGAACCAGGTATTGAACTCAGGCCCTTGTGCTTGCCAAGGAAGTGCTTATTCTACTGAGCCACCTCTCTTGTCCCTAAAATTATATTTTATTGATCTATTTGCCTGTTTTATTTCCAGTACCACACAGCCTTGGTTACTTTAGTATTTTATAAAGATTTAAGATCAGTTAATGTCAATTCTTCTTTGTTCTACTTTTCAAAATCACTTGGGCTATTCTGAACCCCTTCAGTTTCTATTTAAGATTTGGCATTTCCTGTTAATTTCTTCAAAAGAAGCCCCAAGGATTTGACTTGGGTTGTGTTAAATCTCAGGATCAAATTGGGAATTATTTCTATCTTAATAATGTCATTTATATTTCATAAATACAAGGTGACATTCCATTTATTTACATTGTCTTTAATGTTTCCATAATATTGTATTGTTAGTGTATAAGCCTTATTTTAATAAACCTATTTTTATTGTGTTATTCTCTTTTATACAATTTCAAATGAATTTTTTTCTTCATTTTCTTTTTAGAAGTTTTACTATAAGTGGGTAGAAATAGAAGCACGTTTTTCATACGAATGTGTTAGAACCTTGCAGGAGTCCTTTCCTAGCTTTACAGCTCATATGTATGTTTGTGTATATGTGGACAAGTATGTGTGTATGCGTGTAAACATATGTGTTCCTTAGGTTTACCTGTATCCTAACAGTCATATCATTTACAAATAGAGAATTTTATGAATGCATGTGCTTTTTATTTAATTTTTTTTTCCAAACGACCTAGACCAGGACCTGTGAAATAGTGTTGAACATAATTATAATGAGTTTTGTTTTGTTCTTGATTTTATAAAGTTTTTCATTGTAGACTTTTTTTTTGTTTTTGCATTTTAATTCAGGGTCTACACAATCTCATTCTGTTTTCAGCCTCCCAAGCACTGGAATTACGTGTGCACGCACCATCATACCCAGTCTCATTCACAGTCTCAGTGCGCCCTGGGGCGGGACTGGCATGGCCCGTCGGGGGTGGTACCCCGGTCGCTGCACTCTGCATAAGCAGGTGCATTAGTCCACAGAGCTATCTAGCTGGCCCTCATTGTACACTGTTAAGTGTGATACTAGCCATGAGTTTTTTAGAAATGTTCACTATAAAGTTGTGAAACTTACATTTCTAGTTGGTCAAATGACTTCAGCATGAGAGAGTTTGAGGGTGATTAAATTCCCTTATTAATTCATTGAAATGTCATTTATTTTACTTGTACTATAAATTTCACCTGCTGATTTTTTTTAACATATTGAATCAGTCTTGTGTTCCTCATACTATGTATAATTATTTGCAGTGTGTAACCTTTTTTCTCTTTTTGAGTTCAGTTTCTAATATTTTGTTAAGTATTTCATGTATACATTCATAATGATATTGATTAGTTTTATTTTTATGGATGACTTCATGTTGTTTTTGTTTGGAAATAACACATATCTACAATGACTTTCATAAATTTTAAAGCTGACTGAGGAAAACGACACTATGGTGGCCTCAACATGCATTGCTCTGCCCAGGCAGCAGTTTGGTAGGGCTGTGTGCAAGTGAAGACCTTCACAACGTGTGTGTGTGCAGAGGCTGTAGTGTGTGCACCTTTCCTCTGAAGAGGAAGAAGTTTTGGGACCTCCTGAAGAGGGGGAAAAAAACCAACTAATAAGGAGCATGGACTCACTGGTAATCTCACACAACAGGATGGGAAGAGGCTGTGCTCTGTGGCTCTTGTTGTAGCAGTGATTTTGCTTTGCTATAGTGACAGGATTTATTTTTCCCCTATGACTAGTAGTTTCATAGGGTATTCAAAACATTCTACCTAGAAAAAAATCTGTATTCTTAGGCTCCATTTAAAATATGTGAATGTTTACTCTTTCAGGTTCTTATATTAAGGAAACAATATGATGTTTACACAGGCAGGTCTGATTTATTTCACTTATGAGTATAATGTCTAGTTGAATCCATTTACCTGTAAAGGTCTCAAGCCTATCTTTTTCACATCTGAATAATACTACATTGTGTAACAATACCACATCTTTTCTATGCCTTCCTGAGTTGATGGGCATTTGGGGTGTATCCAAGATTCATCTATGATACATTGCTATAAATATGTGTGTGCATATATCACTGTGGAATGATGTTTTCAGTTCTTCAGGAAAAATATGCAGGAAGGGAGTAGCTGGGTTGAATGTGACTTTCAATTCTAGGTTTGTTTTCTTAGGAATCTCCACACTGATTTCCATAGTGGTTGTACCAGTCTACACTCTCACAAACAGTAGAGAGGGATTCCTTTTCTCCACAGCCCCTGCAGCATTTGTTGTTTGTTGAATTCTTCATAATAGCTATTCTTTCTAAAGTGAGATATGATCTCACTTATAATGTATTATTATAATTTGCATTATTTCTTGAATGAGCAATGATGTTGAACATTCCCTCATAAATTTATTTTCCATTTGTATTTCTTCATCTGAAAAATACATATTCATCTCAGATGCCCATGTTATATTGTCTTTGAATTCTTCGGGAGCCTGATTTTTTTATTTTAATTCTTTATATATTCCATACAGAAGTCCTTTGTGTGAGGGACAGTCATACAATTTCTTTTCCCAATTTGTGAGTTTTGTTTTTACTCTATTGGTGATTTATTTTGATGTACAGAAATGTTTCAAAAAGGTGAGATCTCATTTGTTGATTCTTTGAAATATTTCCCATGAAGTTTGATTTTAGTTCATCTTCAAGATTTCTGCCTACTTCCTCCTCGAGTAGATTTAGTGCTTCTGTTTTAATACGTCAATCTTTGATTCATTTTAACTTTAGCTTAATGCATGGTGATAGAATGAGTCTAATTTTAGCCTTTGGCATGTAGAAAGACAATTTTACCAGCATCATTTATTAAAGAGGCTATCTTTCTCCCAGTGAACATGTTTAGCCCCTTTTTCAAAGACAAGGTAACTGAGTGTGTTTGTAGTTGCATCTGCATCTTCTAATCTGTTCCATTGATATTGAGGCCAATTTTTTGGTAGTTTTTATTTCTGCTGATCTATGGAAAGAGGGGTATTCAATGCTTAATATTTTTTTCTCTTCCTTTTAATTGTTAATCAGTTTTGCATATTTATATCTGCCAATCTGAACAACTAATTCAAAGACAATGATATGCAATATAACAACCATTATTGAATTCTCATCATTTTGTTTAATGAGATTCTGTAGTGCTTCTAATTTCTATTTATTCTCTTCAAAGAGTTAAAAATAAGTATTATTAAAGTCCGAATTTGTTTCAAACATCTATGAAAACCAAAACAACCTAAACCCAACATACAGGGACTGTCTTTGGCTCATTTGTACATCCTGACCTCGCAGAGTATACTAAGACATGTCCTTTCCTCTTCTGTTTTTAGGAAGGCCTTGTGAAGGATTGTTCTAATTCTTTAGTAACCCATGAAGCATCTTCTCTTGGACATTTCTTTTAGTGGAACTTTTTAAAAGATTGCTAATTCATTGTCTTCACTTGTAAGTCTATTCACGTATTCTATTTTTGGTAATTGTATTTCTTTCAGTGAGTATTTACTTGGTATTATGGCTTGCTGGCAAGATAGTCATAGTATTCCCTTATCATTCTTTCTACTTCTGTTAGGTCAGTCATGCGACACTCACTTTCATTCCTGATTTTAGTGATTTGTGAATTACTTTCTTTTCCCTCTTCATCAATTTAGCTAGTTCTATCAATCTTGTTGATTTTTTCATACAGACAAAATTTGATTTTGTTGTTTTTTTCTTACTGTTTTGCTGCCCTGTATTTCATTTGTTTCCATTCAAATATTTTCTCCTTCCTTATTTTACTTTTTTTTTTCTTTTTTTTCCATTTATTTTTATTTTATTAAAATACAAATGTCAATCACACATTTTCAAAACACCTTAACCATACAGAGTCGATGAATTAATACATAGCAAACTGTTTTCATAACGTTTTGGTATTGTACAAGGTGCATAT
>PVKA01005704.1:58152-89011 GCA_004027165.1 Ctenomys sociabilis
TAATATCCTGTCCAACCACCATTAGTGCAGATCTTGCCTCTCATAGAATTATGTAGAAGCACAGCGTTATCTATCCCAACTGTACTGTCTATACACACACATCATGATTTTTTCTTTCTACAACCCTTCCTTTGTCTACACCTGTCAAAAGTGGGCACTCCATTGACATTCAACTACCTTAGGTGCTTGAACTCGACAGTCTTTCTTCTATTTTGTTCTAAAAGAAGAAATCTCTAGAATCGGGAGCTTGTTATTCTTTTTATGTTTCTATTAATAGCTATCAATTTTTCTGAGTATCTTTTTAATGATCCTATAAGTTTTGAAATGCAGTATTTTCATTTTCACTTATCTTGATATTGTCCTTTTTATTTCTTCTATGATGTATTGTTTGTTATGAGTATGAGATTTAGCTGGGTGTGTGAGTGAGTATCTTTAATTCCAAGTGCAGAGGATAAGATGGGAGAATCACAAGCTCAGTGTGATCAACTTAGTGAGGCATTATCGCAAAATTAACTTTCAAAAAGTGGGGAGTGTAATTCAGTGCAGAGTTTATTATATATTAAGATCTTGGATTCAGTCCCTAGTACTGCAAACAAAAAGAAATACAACAGAACAAGACATATGAGTATGTGATTTCACTTCTTCATAATTGTGAATTTCTGAAATTTCTTTGTTATAAATTTCTAGATTTTATTCCTTTAAAGTTAAAGAATACCAGGATTTTCATCTTTTTAAAAAAATTTATCATGACTTGCTTTATTGATATATATGTGATTTGTCCTAGAAAACTGACTATATGTACTTGAAAATAATGTCTATTCTACTGCTGAATGATGTTTTGCACACCTCTTGGTTGACTTGGTTTGAGGTATTGTTTAATCTTTCATCTATTTATTGGTCACTTATGTAGTTTTCTTATTGACAGTGGCAGCAGAATTTTTAAATATTAAAATATTATTATGGCTGAATTGTCTGTTGGTCTCTTGAATTGCTTGGTCTGCTCCACATACTTGTGCTGTGATGAAGTTAGTTGCATCTGTATAAAGGTTACACCTTATGGATGGGTGAGCATGCTGCCATCCCGTAATGTCCTTCTTTGCCTCTAGGTGAATCAAATAAATTTAACAACCATAAAAAAATGTATGAAACAAATGTTTGTTATTTTGAATTTATTAAAATCAATTATGATATAAGCTAGGTAATCAACTAGACAAAATTAAATAAGTAAATAAACATGAGGCTATGACTTTCTTACACTTTATGTAAAGTGATACAACATTCTAATCAGAATAAAAATTATCAGAATAATAATTATCTTAAGATAAACAACTAAAAAAGTACATAGTATTTAACAAGATAACAGAGAAATTAAAATGATAATCTGAGAAACTTCAGCTATATCAAAATAGTGTGAAATAAGGAACAGAAAACAAAAAAAAAAAAAAATGAATTAGAAAACCAGAGAACAAACGGTTGAAATGGATACCCTAAATGTAATTATCATAGTGGTATGATTAAACAATTCAATTAAAAGGTAGAAATGTTCAGAATGGAACTCGAAATGTAGCTAAACTAATAACGACATACACATTGATTTATAGTGGAGATCATTCTGTGTAACCTCATCACAAAGGGGGTGCTGACCTGCTGTGTGAGTCACTCACAGTAACAGGATGACAGTTCTAGTGGTAGTGAGGTGTGCTTTGTTGTTTATGCATGCATTGCATGCAGTCATCCCTCTGGGTCTATCCAATACTTTACGAATGACATGGGCACATACAGGCCATTTTGATTACACTGTATTTTGTGCCATCATTGCTCCATCATGTATTATCACCAGACTGAATCTCTACCCCGTGTTGGGGATCTTACTGGCATCTAGAAGAATGCCATTCATATTCCATTTGGGCATTTCTCAAGGTGCTCCATATTCCAGCTATGAATATGGAGGATTATGCTCCCAAACAGCACAGTGGTTGGACATAATGTTTATCTGCAATTAATACTTTCTTCTCCATTCGTGCATGTATTTATCCAAATAGAAACTCCCTACTAAACTAGCATAAATGTCCTGTGTTTAGTTTCAATCTATAATTTCTTCTCTCTAAGCTATTAAACAAAACTTCCATAGGCCATAGTGGTCATTATGTCATGACTGCATTTTAGTTTTCAATGTTTCTAAATTTGTAGAACAAGAATTTATAGTTCAGAGTTTCTGATTTTCTCTGGTTTCCCATTATGAACATCTTGACATTTATATAGTACCATTGTCCCAGTTAATAAGTCCCTATTATTCTTCACAGATTTTTTTCTGTTTTAAACAGAATAAAAAGTAGTAATTGTTTGGTAGAAACCATACAGAATTTCCCTGAACAAGATAATATAAATTCAACAACAGCTGTTATATTGCATATTGCTGTCTTCAAATTATTTGTTCAGATTCCCAGACATAAGCATGCACAACTGGTGAAAAAAGTTATAAAAATTAAAAAGGAAAGAGAAAAGTAACTAAGCAGTAAGTCCCCAATTTGTCTTTTACTATCTAAAATTACACTTGTCCATTACATATTCCCATACTTTCCTCATGACCAGTAGTTTCTTAGACTTCCTTACTTCTGATTACTTTAATGATTTTGATCATACTGCTCAGGTATTTTGGAATATACACTTCAACTGGGATTTGTCTGATATCTTCTACATGATCTAACTGGGGGTACAGTCCTTGGAGAACAAAGATAACACTTTTCTCATCATAATGCATCATATGCTCACGCAGTCTCCATGCTCCGTCACTGATTTTGCTGTCTTTGATCACTTTGGTCCTTCCGTGCTTGGCAGGAAGAAGTTATGCACTGCCTACCCTCCAGGAAGGATAATGATTTTCCTCTTCTAATGAGGACAGATTTCATAAGTTATTTGGGATTCTTTTTTATATGAGGTTTGCCTATTCTCTGTTTATATATCCAGTCATTTATTTCTAATAGTAAGAACACAGGTATATTTGCTTTATACTTTGGGATATAATTCATTCCATTGTATTTATTTTATTGCTTCAGTCATGTAAGGTTTTGCTCTGGTTACATCTCTTAGCTGGCACTTGTATTCCTTTCTAGCTCCCATTTTTGTTAGGATGTGAGTAGGGTGCTTATTTTGTTTCATATTTTCTTACTTCCTGAAATGGCAGAATGCTCTATGCTCATGTCATAAATTTCCTCCATCAGGCCTAGAATCAGCTATCCCTGAGAAGCATCCCAGCCTCCACTCCCCAGTGCTCTTTGGAGTATAGTATTAGAAGCCAGTGCTTGGGCTGTAGGTTCTTGCTTACATTATATGATTTTTCTCCCTTTTATTCTATCTGGTCAAATTCTGTTCCTTCAAGGCTTTTTGTTTTCCTTTATTTCTTTTTTTTTTAATTCAATCTATACTTTTAAACTCATCATTTCTCTACTATAAGAGTCTCCTGAGTGGTCTTCCTCTTTAATTTAATTCCCACTTGGTCACTGGAGAGATTTTTATAAGATACAAATCCCATTATTTCATTACCCTGGTTTAAAAACCTTCATAAGCTCAGGATTGCCCTCAGGAGAAAGTTTAAACTTAATATTGTTGAAAAGAGTTTTTGGGATCCAATTCCTATTTTCCTCTCTAGGTTTACTTCTAAAAACTTCACTACTCTGGTTTTCTAAAATGATTTTTGTTTTACGCTTTTATATATCATTATTCCTGAAGTTTTGCCTTTATTCCTCCTTTCTTTGCCAGCATGTGTGTACACATATGTGCATACACATGAATAGGTACACACACACACACACACATACACACACTTCACTACTCAGAGTCTACATCAATTTTAACTCTCTCCTTAGCTGAGCATTTTTCTGGAAGCTCTCCAGACTGCTTCCTACTGGGTTCCCCTGTGTCTCCCACTGGGTTTTAGTGCTGCGGTTTCCTGTGACAGCACTCATTGTAGTGAAGGACAGTCACTTTCCCACTTTCTTCCTCTGAACTGGGGACTCTGGTAGCAGTGACTGGTCCACCACTTCTCCATTACTGCACCCTGAACAGCACCATGTCTGACCCTTGGTGTGCTCCTAGGTGTTTATTTAGTGAGTGAATAAGTGACACATGGGATACTACCTATTCTTTAATCTCAGGATATAGCAGCACTCTATTTGTATCTTATAATACAAATATAGCAGTGTATAGTTTGCTGTGTTAATATATTAATTCTTATAGATAGAGCCATTCTCAGTATATAAGGCATGTCCTTCATTTTTGAAATATGTAAATAATGATCTACATTATACAAACATAAAGCAGAATAATTTATTAGTCTTTATGTTTTATTTCCAAAAGGAAAGCAGAATGCAGAATACAACCTCCAGACTGCTTGCAATCATAACCTAGTGTGTAGGCATGTACTTCCTAAAACAGACTGGGAAGCCAGCCATGGAGCAATGGCCAGGGATTCCAGCACTGCCAAGAAATTCACACCTGCATCTTAGCGCTCAGAATAAAGCATGGTCTCAAAGGTATTTCAATTTTTTTCAGAAGTTTTGTTCTTCCAACTTGATAATTACACGCGTAGATTCTAACACAAAAGTAGGTACACTCTAAGATTACTCAACAATATGTGTTTGACTTAGGGAAAACTTTAGTGTTTTTTAAATATCTTCCACAGAGAAACTAGGGCAGTCATTTCACTATCCACAAATAGGGTTTATATGTAAAGTTTCCAGGGCTGCTAGAATGGAGATGTCCTCTCCATCTTCTGAGCATAACACCACAATCTCCCTGTAAATCTGATAGCACAAGATAGGCTTTCCCTCCAATCTTTCCTCTTAGCTCAGATCTTCCTTGGATGGAAAAAGGGATGGAATATTAATAGCTGCCTCTAGCAGATAGATTTTATGTTACAGTTATGCCTGATTTTTCTTGTGAAGAAAGAATGTACTTGTTGTGAGATCAGAAAGAAAATCCTTTGCTAAATAGACTTAACTGAATTATTTGTTTGAAAAGGGTGACTATTTAACAAAATAAAGAAATCAGGACATCTGCATAACTGCCATATCTCAATTCCCCTGGTCTCTGGGCTCTGGATATGTTTCAAGACCTGCAATATATGCCTGAAACCACAGATTATGCCAAATCCTACCTACATTGTGTTTTTCATATATATGCAGTTACCCTGTGGCTTTCAGTATGTACTATGAGACAAAATAATAACATAGGAACAAAATTCTGTTTTCTTCTTCACAGTTTCATTGATAGAAGATAATTCATACTGTAGACCTTATCAAATTCAGCATACATATTTTTCCGTCCTTACTAATGCAATTACTTTTATCTTTTCAATCAAAGGGAGAATTTACCACGTCACTAGCATGTCTAAATTGCCAGTGTTTCCACTTCGAGGCCATTATTGAGTAAAATAAAGATTACTGTACACAAGAGCTACCAATCCACAACTATTGATCTGATGACCGAGGGGATTACTGAAATAACTAATGTGTAGGTAGCCTATACAGCATGGATGCACTGGAAAAAGGGATGCTGCATGTCCAAATGGGTGGTTTGGAAGACATAAGATTGTATCTTACTGCTGAGAATAATGAGCAGCTTAAAAATTAAGAATTGTGTATCTCTGGAATTTTCTATTTTTTATTTCAAGATTGGCTGCTCTCTGGTGGATTTAGGTCTTTGGCTCTTTGAGCACACTCAGTTTTGCTTCTTCCTGCTGAGTCTGCCTGGTGAAGGGGAAGTCATGATTCTTCAGTTCATCAGTAACATGACAATTAATCCCTAAAATGTGGCCATGATGAGAATGACAGGAACAAAACATGTGTACATGCACTGTTGCAACCTCCAAGCCTGGAGAGATCTTAGATGGTTGGTAGCAAAGACCGTGAATAGCTTCAGGCCAACATGCCTCTGAGAAAAGCAACAAAACTTAAGCTATTGAAAAATATTATTGCTAAAACTCTTCCAAAATGCCTTGAAAAGGTGTGTGCATGTGTGCCTGAGGCCTGTTAAAAAAGGAAAGTTTTGCCTGAGCAAGTTTTGTTTGATACTCCCTCTCTAAGTCCCTGTAGAAGAAAGTTTCCATGAGGCTCTCTCTGATCTAGTTCTTGCAGGGTTGTAGATACAGAAGATGGAGCTGACCCAAACTTTTGTGATACTTGACTAGAAAATATCTATACTTCTCTGAGACAACTCTAAGAAGAACAATAAATTGGATCAAAATTCGTGTTGGAAGCACAGAATCTTATTTGCCTGCCTGATGTGAATTCATGTTGCCATAGAACACCATGTACACGATCATTTCTGTTCTTGATTGGTTCATGCAGAATATTTACGTGCCCAAGAAGATGCTGCAGCTGTTTGGTATCTCTGTTGTGTTTATTACAAGCATATAGGAAGAAATTACCTTGTGGAATCAGTAGCAGTTTTTTTTTTTTTTAATAATAAGACTTTTATACTAAGCATCAAATCAGATGAAGAAAATGATTCTTAGGATTTTAGCTCATGAAATAGCCATATTTTCTTTATAGAGCATTGAAGATTGAGAAAGTTGATGATGAGCAATTTAATTTAGCTAATAATTTGGCATACCTGATAGAACCATGTGGACAGGGAGGTAACGCGTTTTCCTCCTCAAACTGCAGCAGCAGCTTTCTGATTAGCAATGAAATTTTGGTACTGGTGAATAGGAACCAGCTCCGTAGCACTGCCTGTCATACACTGAAGAATCTTTTCGTGTACTCTGCAGCACCTGGGTAAGCACATAGCTGTGATAAGTCAGGTTCACAAAGCCTAAGATCAGCTCCCTGGCACTGCTTAATTTTGCACTACTTCCAGATATAGCTATGGCAATGATAATGATGTAACTTTAAACTCAGATGGGTTTCTATATCTGCAAATAAAGCTGGCATCATGTGCTATGCATTTGTTTACTTTTAACAATGGCTGTGGCTCATTTAATTTTTCAAAGCTTTAATCATTTGAATGTGGCTATTTCCTATTCCAGGGTAACCTAGCAGTTCTATTAAGAGGACAGTAGGGAATATTTATAAAATTTGCTTTTAATTTGATAGTAGAACCAACTAATGTATAGAATTATTATTGTTATTATTATTATTATTATTATTATTATTATTATTATTTGGCAGAATCAGGAATTGAACTCAGGCCCTTATACTTGCCAAGAGCTATTATTTATATATTTGGTTCAAGTTCTATGTGTAAGCACTTTAGTTTATTAACATGAGCTATGAAGGTGGTGCAGTTATCTAAGGTTATTATTTCTATAGGATGTATTGTATGTAAACTGAGCATCTTGAACAACCTTCCCAGTTCTGTTTTAAAGAAAAGTCAATAAAACCATCCACCTTCCCTGTGACTAGGAAAAGGACAACAGAAATTTTGTACCCTTTATCTGATGAGGTCTAGAGAGTTACTGTATAGTACAGTTCCTATACTCAATCATACTCTATTGTGTGCTTAAATATTTCTAAAACTATAAGTTATATATTAACTTTTCTTAACACTATCAAAATAATGCTAATCAAAAAGGGATAGATGAGGCTTTTGGAGGTGATGCATTGGTTTACAGAAGTAATGGTAAACTTTTAGAGTGAAAATGATATAAATAGCATGCCTTAGTACACATGCCATGGATTCACTACCACTGATTTATGACACAATAGTTTCATAGGTGTCGACATTTCTCCAAACTCACCAAGATGTGTGTATTAATCAGTTACATTTTTGTGTCAATCATACTTCAAATAAGGTGGCTTAAAATCTAAAAGTGATCATCCTAAATGACTTTTATCAGTTTATTTATTTATTTATTGTAGATTTTTTTTTTTTTTTTACTTTCACCAACTTTTATTCAGTGGTCATCTGAATGTACTGCACATTCAACTAAAGAAAATTAACAACTATAAAGGAATAAATGCTGTTTTGTGATGACATTGTTAGTTTTGTTTTTTTTGTTTTATTGAAGTACAAATATCAATGAGACAGTTTTAAGATACCTTGACAAGATGGATTTGATAAATTAATACACTGCAAACTGTTTTCATAATGTTTTGGTATCATAGAAAGTGCACTTTTATCAGTTTGAAGGTAGACCCTAATATCCCTATTTTCATCAGAGTGTTTTTTATGTATTTAATACAGGATCTATAGGGTCTCACTGTTTTCAGTCTCCCAAGTACTTGGATTACAGGTGGGCACCACCACATCCAGTCTCAATCAAATGTCCCAGCATGCCTCAGGGCAGGGCAGGCATGGCATGCTGAGGACTGAGCTCATTCCTGCATTTGCCTAAGCAGACATTTTAATTCACTGAGCTATCTGGCCAGCCCTTCAGCAGAGTTTTTATCATAAATGGGTGTTGGATTTTACCAGACTTTTCTGCACCTCTATATAGAGTAATGGAACAAAATGGAAGACATAGAAATAAGACCATGTCATCGGATGTGTAACTGAGGGACCAAAAACACACTAAAAACCTTCTGCATATTGAAAGAACCAATTTGAAGACAATACTATGCATTACAACAAAAAATATAAAGTTCATACCATTTTTTAGTAAAATTCTCTATCATTTGTGATTTTTCTGATTTAATACTATTTTGTACCCACTTTAAAACATAGATTTTTTTAAAAGAACTCATTGTTGAACTATAAAAAAGGAATCACCAATAGAGTAAAAAGGAAAACCCATGAATTGAAAAAAAAATTTAGCTAACTGTCCCTCAAACAAAAAATTTCTATCTAAAACATATAAAGAATTAAAAATTTAGACCACAATTCAAAGGCCCAATCAAAAACTGGACATTTGAGATGAACATATAACAAAATGTTCAACAGCAGTAATTACTCAAGAAAGACAAATTAAAACAACACTGAGAGTCTGTCTTATCTTGATGAAAGAATGGCTATCATCAAGAAGTCAGCAAATAACAAATGCTGGAGGAACAAGGAGCCTTCTGCGCTATTGGTGGAAGTGTAGACTGGTACAACTACTATGAAAATCTGTGGAGATTCCTCACAAAGCTAGGGTTAGAGCTCCCATTCCACCCAGCTATCCCTCTTCTGGGAAATTTTCCAGAACTGAAATCATCATACCGTAGTGATATGTGCATACCCATGTTTACAGCAGCATTATTGGTCATAGCTAAATATTGGAAGCAACCCAAATTCCCAACAACTTAGTAATGGATAAAAAAAAGCTGTGGTA
Source organism: Ctenomys sociabilis (assembly GCA_004027165.1). Lineage (NCBI taxonomy): Eukaryota > Metazoa > Chordata > Mammalia > Rodentia > Ctenomyidae > Ctenomys > Ctenomys sociabilis. The sequence goes on from PVKA01005704.1 coordinate 67,403, forward strand.
TTTTTATACAATGGAATATTACTCAGCTATTAAACTCAAGACAGATTTTTTTAAGTAAATAGATACAACTAGAAACCATACTCATAAGTGAAATAAATCAAATATGCATGTACAAGCATCATATTATCTCACTAATTAAGAACCTGAAAGAATAAATAAAATCTGAAAGGTACAATAGATACTATGAACAGGAAAGAGTCGTTCTGAAGGGAAGTAATAACTTGAATGAGGAAGAGCAAAGGAAAGAAAGAGCAACAGGAAAAGTTATGACTGTATGCAGGATAATTGGATAATTGTACCACTAATTTCTGCTGGTTTATTGAAAGGAAAATTTGAAGTTAATTTTTTTCTTCTCATTTATAATTTCTTACAACTTTTTAAAAACTAATTCTGCATGCTTATATGTGGTAATCCAAACAACTAATTAGAAGACAACATTATGCAGTATAACAACTATTGGTGAATCCCTATTATTTTGTTTAATGAATTTCTGTTTTTTTTTTCAATTTTTTTCTACTTTTTATTCTCTTTAAAAAATAATAATAGTGATAGTAATAATAGTAAACATACTGTGGAAAAAAGATAATCTCTTTAACAAGTGAAAAAACTGTTATCCACATGCACAATATTGAATCTAAACCAATATTTCTCACCCTGTACTAAAATGAAATAAAAATGGATTGAAGGTCTACATATAAAAATGAAACATTGAAACTGCTAGAAGATAAAGTAGGTTAAAACTCTTAAAGTTTTAACTGACAAGCATAAGTAAGGGATGAACAAAATTCTGGTAGCATAAAACATAATACTCAGAAATCATCACATGAGATTATATTAAATTAAAAATATTCTGCGTAGCAAAGGAAATAACAGAATGAACAGACAACCCACAGTACATGGGAAAGTGGAAAGGCACTTCTCTGATAGAATACAATTATCCAGAGTGTATAAAAACCTAAAAAGTATTACCCATCCCAGAATATGTGACCCAATGAAAACCATGAGGAAATCAAATGGATGGACACTCCACGGAAGAAAAAATAGAAATAGTTAATAAGTAATTGAAAAAATGTTTAATATCTTTAGTCATTCAAGAAATGCAAGTCAGGACAACAGAGCTTCTATCTTTCTAGGAATGGTTATCATCAAGAGCTCAACAAACAACAAATGTGGCAAGACTATAAAGGAATAAAGGTTCCCTTTTTTATATTGTAGGTGGGAAAGTAGACTACTATGACTATAGCAGAAATAAATTTCTAGATTCTTCAAAGAGCTAAAAATAGAAGTATCACATTAAGTGAGATTAATATTTATATTATTTTTAAAGAGTATAAATTAGTAGAAATACTAGAAAGTTTAACTATATCTCTTGAGAATTTCCATATGAAAATTAATTAAATTTTAAAATTGAAAGGTGCAGAAGGGAACAAGCAAAGTGTGTAGAGCGGCAAAGAGGAGAAGTCAAGGGGATTGAAAATAATGAAGATCCAGGATCTATATGCAGTAATTCCCCAAAATGAATGTAATTATTAATGTATCACAAAATATGCCAGGGGCCAGGGAGAGGGCTCTGCAGGATAAACACTTGCCAGGCAAGTGCAAGGGCCTGAGTTCAATCCCCAGTTCTGCCAAAAAAAATGCCAGCCAAAAGAAATGGAAAAGAATTATTCATTAAAATAATTGGAAGGTAGAAAGAGGACTGTCACCGGAAAGAAAGGGAATGACCAGGGAGAAAGGAAAGGGAGAGGAGGTGGTGGAGATGAACAAAGTATGTTTTATTTGTATATGAATATGCTAGGAAGGGACATTTTACTCTGTGCAACCATATACACTAATAAATATTGGCTTAATATTTTATCTTTTAAAAGCTACTTTGTCTTTATATGTTCTCCTCTGGTTCTTGGCTGTACAATAATGAATAATGAGTGTATTGTGTTTAGCAATATACACATGTGTGTACAACCAAAGGACGTTACTGTGCTGCAGACCAGAGACACACACTCTTGCTTACTGTCCTCTGTGAGGGGGTGAACCAGGTAGTGGAAACTCAGACCCAGGCCCTCTGTACTATCATTCTGTGCGTATGTGCGCACGTGTGCCATCTCTCACTCACTTTCCTTCCTGCCCTTTATTTTTTGTAGAAAAGTTATTGGGGAAAAAATACAATTTAAACTTGGCTGACCGCAAGAAATGTGAAATTTTGTCTTTCTATTCTACCTCTGTGGAGAGTGGTTATGAAAACCCCCGTGGCCAAAAGTGGTAGCAATTTTGAAGCTGAAGAATCACTCCAAGCTGTTCCGCAGGTAGGCTTAGAGACACAAAGCCTGCTGCGGAGGGCTAGCCTTCATTCCCTCATGTCTCCCAGACCATCTCCTCTGCCACTCAAAATCTCTTGGAAAACTTTACCAGAACAAATTTTTAGCTCTTCACTTTTCACAAATAGATAAAAGAATATTAAAAGCTGCCTTGGACAAGAACTAAAGAAAGATAAAAAGAGAAGCAAAGCTGAAGGTAGGATTTCCCTCTATAGAGCGACCAGCGAGTGCTTCTTTCTGCCCCTGCCTGTGGCAAGAGCTCCTCCTGCTCGCCTTCACCTGGAGGCCCAACACCCAGCCACAGATTTGGGAGAACAATGACCAGTGGGCACGCCTCAAAGCCTGCCTGTGCAAAGTGCTCTGAAGAAGGAGTGAGGTGCTAAGATGAAAGTAATTATTTCCTTATAATCTAATGGCTTTCCTTCCATATACCATAGTCAGTGAATTCTATTCATTATCCTTTTTTACGCCTCTCAAAGACTACCTAGCATACTTAGTGCTTCTCTTTTTAAAAGTCATCCTAGCAGTGCAGAATCCTAACAGCTCAAACATGTCTGAGCCTAGTGTGTCTATTCCATTGTTCTCCAAATCATTCAGAAATTTTTCTGGAGACTCACTTGTGCATACAGGCTGATGAATGTGAAATAGAGAAGTGGTTACAGTGTGACTTTAATGTCCCTCTTGGTTATCCTTCTGCCTTTCTTTATCCAAATGGCATCCATTCCACTGCACTTGTATGCTCTGTTCTCAGTGTTCTGGGTTTCCTCCCCAGCAAAGGCAGCTTTTAACCATTACTTCATCTGTGCAATGAAAGGCTGAAACTTCCTAGCTATTGGCCAACCACCCTTTCTCCATCCACCATTCACTCCAGCCTCTGAAAACCAGAGTTCTCCCATTTTAGTCCCCATTCTTATGACATTGATGTTTTTCAATTCTGCATTTTAATAGACCTCAGCTATTTTCTTTTAATACTTCATGTGATGCCCTTTAAATGTTTCATGTGCTTACAAATTGCAAAACTGCATTCCTTTTTAAGATGGAATTGTGTCATATGGTGCACACTGGTGCAAAACCTACCTGCTGCCTTACACCATGCTGTGGCACATATTGGCTGATGTGTTGAAAGAGCTCCTGCCCCCAGGGAGCAGGGATGCTTCTACTTCATATTCTTAAATACAGTCATTTGTCCAGAATGTTAGCCTGCACTGAACTGCCTCAGTGGACCTTTCTATTCTATATTTTCTATTGTCCCAAATAACTCATCCAAGAATAATAATAACTATTAATTTTTAAAATGTAAATTGAATTTATCTTCAACTGATACACAGACTCCTACAATCTGTCCATATTAATAAGGTGTCATGTGGTGTATGGGGAAAGGGTGGTCAGTGGCACAAACTAATTACTGCTTTGGCATGGCATCACAGGGACTGTGTGTTTCTGAAGTTGGGTTGTCCTAATTCTCTGGCTGAATCCCACCCTTCTCTGTCTTTTGGGAGAAGAGGAGAGATGGGCTCATAGCCGTAAGGAGCTCCGTGTGCATGTCTTGATCTGAGTCACTGCATCCACCACAGTTGAGTCAGAGACCCAAGTATAGCCCTCTTTTGCTCTGAGTCAGCTGCACCCCTGGCAATTCTGATTCGGTGTCAGCAATTCCCATGATAACTGTTTGACTCTTACTGTATCTCTAAAGTGTTTCAGTGGTGAGAATTGTCTGAAAATGTTTTATTTTATTTTACTTCTGTTTTTATTTTTGTAGCGTTCCCTCTGACTCCTTTCCCAACACTTGCAGTTTGGCCTAGAAATGTAATTTCTAGATAGGAACGAATTTGAGGACCTCTGTCCAACCACATGGGAACTGCAGACTTCTCTTATGCAAATGTATGTTTTCAATATTTAACACTGACTCTTCCTCTTTGGAGCCATTTTTTAAAAAAAGAAATGACACATAAGTCTCAGCTAAGGAAGCAATTCTTTTTTTAAAGACTACCTAGTTTTACATTTAGCAGCTTTCAGATCAGAAAAAGGCCCTGTGACTCCCTCTGGAGGGAGGTGTTTGCTAAAAAGATGAAAAGTTTTCATTTAGAAACTTGGCAATTGGATCCTACAAAGTCAGTGAAATGAAAATTGATCTCTTCTAAAATGCCCCACTGCTATTGCTTGACCACTGCTTGACTGTCCCAGACCCAAGCTTCCCTGTTGATCCATCACAAGTAATTTCCATCCAGTACTGGAAGCTCCACATTTAATATAAGCTCCTTGGTGTGACTGTAGCTCCTGCCTATATCTCTTTCCTCTCGTATAGCCCTTAAGGTTTAGCAGGCACAGTGAAAATTTCTATTCCTCTGAGTTCCACATTTTCTTGAATAACAGAAGGCAGTTGAAGAAATGTGAAGGCAGTGCAAATGGACTTCTGGTGCATTCCCATAAAACCCTAAACCCATTGTAAGGTAATTTTTGTTATGTTTGTCAGAATAAATTGAGCACTGGATTAAAACTATGATGGAAATGTGTGGGACTTACACATAGTCACTTGAGAGACAGATTTTCCTGAATTGTATGCTTTCATGTATGTCCTTTAACTCCTGTTGCTCAATTAACTCTGTTTCTCTATTACAGTCTGTTCTGTGAGTGAAGAACTGGTTCTTAAGAAGAAAAGTCATGTAAAGTGTGTGTGTGTGTGTGTGTGTGTGTGTGTGTGTGTGTGTGTGTATGTGCTACAGTTGGGGTGGGTTTCAAGAAAAAGAAGTGACACAGAACATATAAGCTGCTTCCAGAAGCAACAGAAGATTGCTAGAGCAAGGAAAGGCAGCAGAGTTAGTTAGAAGGAAGTAGTGATTAAATTTTTCCTAGTCACTCATAACACTGTACTCAGCCCCTAGTGGAAGCAATGGCTACAATCTGCTAAAAATCCTTCCCCAAGTCAACTTTTATTTTCTTGTTCTCTGGGTGGCTTGGTGCAGGTGGTGGGGGTGATATCCCAGAAATCTCCCAAATGGAAATGCTTTGTACGGATTTGGGAAAAACCTAGGAACACCATCTGCTGTTGATCAGATGTTCTGGAATTTAGCTACCTGTGTTCATAGCTCAGAAACCCATGGACCCCAAGGAAATCATTGTCTTTGCCTTTGGGAAGATTTCTCCATCAGAGTAGATCCCAGGAATACTAATACAAAATCCCTATAAATATCAGTGAATGAGTACCCTGTGAATGCCAAGGGCTGTGGGTAATGACTTCACCAAGGCTAAAGGAAGATAGACTGCAAAATACGTCATGTATCTGTAGCTTTTTAATAACTTTACAGGTAGCCCCATTCTTAGGAGCTTTTATACAGAAATAAACTATGTAAAGTGATAGATATCTGAGCTGTTTTGCAAGTGATCAGAAGCTACTATGTACCTAAAGAGACTTAATTGGGCTTAATTAGGGTCACTGTACTTACTGATTCCTCAAAAAAGAAGTCCCTCAAATGATGCACCTTTTTGCCTTGCTATTTGGAACTCCTTTGGCCTTGCTGAAGAGGTAATGAATATGTAGCATGACTGCGGTGTACACCAGTATTGCCTTGATCACTTTTATGTCTAGGTGAAATTAAGATGTGGAAACAGACCTCTTCCGGGAGTAGAATTATAAGGACTATTTCTGGTGTGTGAAAAAAATGTTTGAGACTTTGAGTGCCAGCAGGGGTACTAATGGCTCCAGAGTCATTTGTCTTGTACTTCGATATGTAGGAGAATGAAGCTCCTTTGTCTAAGTCAGCTCGAGTCATTTTCATGAACCTGTACTATACAGACTTATAAGGCTCACAGTCTCCCAAAGGAGTGGATTGCTTGAATAAAGGGACAAGTTATATGCTTTTAGGGTTGCAGGAGGTTCAAAATCCTCTAATAGAATTTGAGATTCTCTGGGGGTTGAGACCAAGAACTTCTCTGGGCAGCCTGAATTTATTTGGTTTTCAAACAAAGGAAGAGGATGATGAGAGAAGCGTGAGAATCTGTGCAGGACCTGGGGTGTCAGGTCAGAGGTTTTTTCCAGATGGACACATGTGTCAGTCAGGAAATTTACCTTATCCTCAGGTTGACATTTATGCTAAGAGCGTGGAAGCTGTGTCTATAGTCTCCTTTAGATAACTGGAGATGGAGCCCAATGTCCTCAGCTGTTGCCTTCTCCTGTCCTTTGAGGCTTCACAGCTTCATGGGCCACACAGACCTCAGCCAGGACCAGTGACTCATAGTGGTTCACCTCCTCGCATCTGCTTCCCACCTCCAGACAAAGGGTTGGACCTTGGACAGACTCCCAAGTAAGCACGGAAAGCCAATTGGTTAATGCTAAATCCTGCTCAGAGACGGTTTGTAGTGGTCTCTGTCACTCCACCTTCTTGGGAGCCAAAAATGGAATTAACTTTAGCCCAGTATTTATTTGAAAGTGATATTTAAACTGTCCCTATGAATAGTGCTCCATCTGTAAATGCTCGCTTAAAACTTTTGCCCAATGGCACAGTGCTTTGTTTTGCATACTAAGGACTGAACTCAGGGTTATCATACTAAGCCACGTTCCCAAAACTTTCCCTTTTTAAATTTTGAAATAAGATCTCACAAAGTCACTGGGTTGCTCCAAGTTGAGCTCCAACATAAGATCCTCCTGCCTCAGCCTCCTAGAGTGCTGAGACTACAACTAGTTTTAGTTATTATTTCTTTGCCCTTTTTTACTTCTCAGATGTCTCTGATCTCTTCACCACTACTTCAAGGAGAGATCTGGGCATGTGGGGACAGCTGTGGATTGTGTGATATCATGGCCAAGGGGAAGACCTTGGGCTCAATGACCTTCAGTAGTACCAATGTCCAGGTGATGTCCCTCTACCACCCCAGTGTTACTTTTTTCCTCATATTTGTATCTGTAGATGAAGTAACTCAGTGTTGGCTTGGTGTTTGAGCATAGGGAAGACGCTTCTGATTGCTGAACATTGCACTCATTGACCTTAGGGAAGCTGCTGTCCAGGCCTTTGGAAAGATCCTCCACCATTTGTGGAGAAACAAAATGGAGACTTGCTCAGATTCCCTGAGCTCCTGTAGATTCTGGAGACACTGATACTATGACAATGGCAAACATTTGTCCCTTCCTGGTGAGCTACTGTATAGCTTTATAGCTATTTCTGCAGAGTCACATCAGCCCCACTTGGCCACACTCTAACAAGACATACTGTACCCGGATCTGCTATATACCTGCAGAGAAACTGAAAAGCTAGAGAAAGCTAAACCTCAGCTTTCTTAAGCTGGTTGCATGGTGCCTCAATTAACACTGATGCTGCTTTGCCTTAGGGTGTCTCATGGTAGCTTATGAAGACAATGAACAGGGAGGTGCTCTTTCTGTCACCTTTACGTAACATACTTCAGACCAAATATGTAGCTCTTGATTGCTTCATTTTCTCCCTACTGTCCTTACCCCTGGCACCTCTAAGTGTGGACATTTGTTTGCCCTGTAACAGACGTTCTTTCTGTCTTTACCCAGTGTACTTTGTGGACAAAGATCATACTGTCAGATGTGCAGGATTATTCAAAACCCAAGAGAACTCAGTGAATCATAATTGATTGCTATAATCTCAGACAAAGGTATATCAGGTTAGACTTGGGCCCAGGAGCCCTCTAAGACAGAGGTCTCTGACTTGCACCTTAGTCACCCATTCCATAAATTAGAGCTTTTAACCATTCCTAAATGCCTAATGTTCTTTCTTCTTTTCAGTTTCCTTTCTTGTGAAACGAGTTCAGACATCATGTGTCACTTCTAATCAGAAACAATCTAAACACTGTGATTTAACTTCTGTCCCAATGCATCCCCTTCTCCTTCCATTCAAGTATGGAATATTATTGGTACAGGCAGAAAACGGATCTACAAATATCTTAACTTAAAGCTGACTGAAATTAAAGAAGTTTCTCAATCTTTCCAAGCCTAATACACAAAATAATGACTTTAAAGGTCAAAGTATACAATTCCAACTGGCATTTTTAATTGTCCCATTCTGTTATGGCTCTAACTTCATAACCATAATCCATTTAAAGCTACTAAGCACTTGGATATGGAAAGTCTGAATGAGCCCCAAAATGTAAAATAGCCACCAAACTTTCAATGTATAGCATAAAAATATACATTGCATATTAATATTCTTATCTGGATTACATGTTGAAAGCATACTATTTGGTGGTAAAACCTGTGGTTTTGTGGTGGACTGCACACTTGGCATCATTAAGCCTTGGGTTTAATCTTCAGCACCACAAAAATAAAATAAACAAAAATAACAAAAGAAATGATAGTAGTTTGAATATATTTGCAAAACAATTTATTTCACCTCTTTCACTTTGTTTCTTGTTTTTGTACTGAGAATTCTAGAGAATTTTAAGATTCTATATGCATTTCACATTATATTTCTATTGCAGTGTTGATCTATAATATCTGCACAATACACTGTTGGGACAGTAGTCTAAAGGTTCACAGTTACATATAATAATAATGGGTCTTGTGTGTTTTTGATCTACATAATTACTCACGCATCTTTGAAAAAGAAAGTGATTATAACCCCTATTTTCTTCTATTTTTTTTTTCCATTAGACTCAAGAAAAACAAAGGCTTTGATTGAACACAAATTGTGTATAAATGTAGATTGATTTTTCACATTACTTATTTTAGGGGAAAATTATAAGTAATATTTACAGGTTATGCATTGGCATAGTGCTATCATAGGTATGCTATAAGGAGCATCAAACTCTTGCAGAGAAGAAGAGAGCTTCATGGACTTTGTACTTCTCCACCTCTGTGTCTACCAGAATGGTGAGGTGGGGTGCTGCTGCCCTGTTTGGCTCAGGATTCTTCTCCAGGGTATGCAGGATGCAGATCGAATTTATTTCCCCCTTTCCTCTTGCGTGATCACTGCAGACATCCCTTACTAGCTGTCTCTGCTGGTCATTCACCATTGTCCAGTTAGCTTTGTACTCAGAGACAACGCTTCCCCTTATTGAACATGCCATCCAGATTCCTTTGTCCTTTTGTTCTGTGTGTTTGCACAGCTGATGTGAACAAAACACTGTCACCAGCACTGAAGGAAACACAAGAGTAAAAGGAGCTCAGATCATGGCTTGTCCTTACTCTTTAGAATGCACATGGAACTTACAGAATATAAATCTCATGAATATGTTGTAGGGCATGGGTACATTGTTAATAATAGGCATCACCATGCCTTTGTTTTAATCCAGGATCTTCTACTATTTCACGGAATGAGTTTAAGTGCATAGTTTAACCTTAATCTCAATTTCATGTCCACACAGGATATGGCTGTGCTTTAGAGAGTGTAATTAATGCAAAAAAATATCAACTTTAGGTCTGGTAGGAGCAAGTTGTCAGTGAAGGGGAGCTACTATCTTTTAAGTATTAGCATCACTGGGAAAGGAGAGAGAGATATTTGGATAACAGATAACCATGCTGTGGACTCCTTATAACACATAGCATAGAAGAGATGATCAACACACAATGACTATGTGCTGATTCCTCCTTTTACATTAACACTTATTTGTCTCACATTGTTATTTGTATTATCTTGTACCCATTGAATTCTTATTTTCTGGTTCCTTGTTCATTTTAAGAGTTCTTTCCTTCCTCAATGTTTTTCCAGAAGAACTGAAAACATCATACCACAGTGATACATGTGCACCCATGTTTATAGCAACACAGTTTGTCATAGCTAAATCTTGGAAACAACCCAAATGCCCATCAACTGAGGAATGAATAAAGAAAATGTGGTATTTTTATACAATGGAGTATTACTTAGGTATAAAAAGGATAAATATGAAGCTTTTATCAGTAAATGGATGCAACTAGAAACGATACTGTTAAGTGAAATTAATTAGACACATGTGTGCAAACATGATTTTGTCTTCTTGGTCTAAGGACCTGAAAGACTAACATCTGAAGGGCACAACAGATACTGTGAAAGGGAATGAACCTGCTCAAAAGGAAGGATTTACTGAGATGAGGGACAGCACAGGAAAGAATGGGGGAAAGAGGCAATTCTATGCATTTAAGCAGAATGTTTTGGATTATTGTATTGTGGAGTTCTGCTGGTCTATGGAAAAGAGTAGCTAATGCTTAATTTTATTTTGTTTGTTTATTTGTCCTCTATTTTCATTTTATTTCTTTTTACACTTGTCTTAATTTCATATAACTTTTCTTTTTATCTTTCTTTTTCCAATTTTGCATCATACAGCTGGTAATCTGAATCACTAATTTGAAGGTAACACTATGCAATACAACAAATACTGGTGAATTAATATTTTGTTTAGTGAAATTCTGTATCATTTGTATTTTTTTCTTTTATTACTATTCTGTATTCTTTTTTTCTAAATATGCACAGTGAATGTTTTAAAACTTATTAGAGGAAAGGATTCATGGCCAAGAATGATAGGCTAAAATGAGAGGGAATATTTTGACTCTTTTTAGGGAATTAGTGGTGACGCTTCTTGTACTGTGGGGTTTTTGTTTGTTTGTTTTGATATACGCCTTCCATGAATGTTTTGATCATCATTTGTTGAATGAACTTTTAAGAATTTTTTTGTCAAACAAAAACTGTGCTGTGTGCCTCACTCACCTTATTCATTGGATCTGACACCGTGCAACTTCTAACAGTGATGAAGGGTAAATGCCTTCAGCCAGTTCAGGAAACCGATGCATCCACAGCCGTGTAACTAAACACACTCAAGAAAGAAGACTTCCCGAAGTCCTTGAGAAAGTAGCAAGAATGATGGCATATGTGTTCAAAACAAGGATGACTACTTTTAGTGTGGTTAATGACAATGTATCTTCTACAGTTTTAAAATTTAAATATTCATTGTACATATTTCATATTTTCTACACTTGCATTTGTAAAAGAAACAAAAAGATGTAGAAAGTGCAAACTGGCATAGAAAAGAGGAAAACTCTTTTGAGGAATGGACATTTCAGATGGGGGAAATCAACATGAGTAATGGGGAAGATTCTCATTTGAATAGCTATTTTTAAGTAGCTATTAAAAATGTAAGATTTGTAAGATTGAAAAAGGAGACTGAGTGGGAAGATTGAATGTTGAAGCCTTTCTCAAGTAAATACTATAATATTCCTATACATGATCTTGTTCAGAAGTACCATCTGTAGGAAATCTCCACTATATGGAGTACGTCCTCACATTTAGATGAGGCAGAAATGATTCTATACATAGCAAGTTCCAAACTTATGAACGAATTCTATTCCAGGAGAACATTAATAAGTAAGACTTATCTGTGAGTCCAACAAAGTACTTTTGACTCAAATACACAGTGTAAAGCATGATAAAACCAAACACACACACACACACACATGCACACACACAATACTGTAAATAATTGTACCTTTATAGATAACCTAAATTGATACACAACACAGTATGACTGAAAATAAGATATTTTAATTTTACACTTACTTTATTCTGGAGAGGCAGTACAGCTGACCAACAGCTCCTGGAGGAAGAAGGGTTGGGTAATGGAGGACTTGGAAGCCCATCAGCCAGAGGAGATGGAGGGCAACATGGAATCTGCCCATGACTGATGCTGGAGACACAGGTTGTCGAGGGAGTCAATTCTGTCTACCCTCCTGAAACACTGACCCAGTGTGTTATTAGTAGTGTTTTTTCTTTTGTTCATCCTTTTGTATCCCCGGATGGCATTCTAAACAGCTGCTGCAGTTTTGTGTATCCATCTGTGTTGGAGTCCTGTGCCTTAAAAAGTAACAGTGCCTGCTCAAGTGAAGAAGATGCCCTTCTTTGCACTGTGAACCTCTTTGTTTCTTCAGGTCCATCTTGCCCTGAGCTCTCTCCATCTTTTCACTGGACTTTTCACAGTTCCACCTGGTCCTCAGTATTCAGCTCCTTGTGCTGCACAGTGGCTAGCTCAGTGCAGTTTTCCTCTTACAGATCTGGCTCTGTTTTCTTGTTAGGAGCTGCTCTGCTGTTCGAGGTCTTTGGATTCCTCAATCATCACAAGTCCATGAATATCATGAGTAAACGGGAGCAAAGATTTTTGCAAAACCCATTCTTGGTGTCTGATGAAGCCCCAGGACAAGCAAATCCATGTTTTTATGGATTGTAGGTGTTATGGCCCTTCCAAAATTGTGCCAAGGTTGTTTCTGTTTTATCAGTTGCCTTCACTGCTTAACAAAAAGTGTAGTAAATATTTCTTAAAATTCACAATAACTCCACAATCCAAAGTTTGGATAATCATAGTATTTGGTGGCAGATTATTTACTTTGACATTGGGATGAAAACCATCCATGGATTTGGGGTGACCTGGTACACTATCAAAAAGCAAAAGAATGTTAAATAGGGTATCATTCTCAAGACAATATATCTCTATCTTTGGGATAAAGTGTTGGAGAAACAGTCTTAGGAAATAATCTATGCAACCAGGCTTTATAATTACTCTTCCACACATGAGGGAGAGAGCCCTTTGGGTACATTTTTGAGGGCTCTTGGGTTGTCTGAATGGTAAACTAAGAGAGGCTCTGGTTTCGTATCACTGGAAGGACTGCCACCAAACAACCAAGTCTGGCATCACCCTTCTTGAAGCCTGGCATCACCCTTTCCTCTTTACTCTTGTAGGTGCCTTCTCCCATCCTCCTCCAGAGCAGTCCTGTCTCATCAACAATCAAAACCTGTTGGGGTAAAGAAGCACCTTCATCAAAAGTTTCTCTAAGTATAGCTGGAAATTCCCTGGCAACTACCCCAAAGTGGCACTCACAGCCTCACCACTTACTTTCATTCTGTGAAGGCTGACAGTAGCCGTCAATCTGTTAAGCCCTCCGTGGCTGGCATGATAGAGCCTTCCTATGCACCCCATTTTTTCAAGTCTTCAAACACGCTTTAGTTTTTTCTTGCATAAGCATTAAGCTGAGTGGGACTCAATGCTCGTATTAATCCTGTTTCCACACGGGAAGAATCTCTCCATCTCCCCCACCACTGTGCCATACTCCATGGATGTTACTGCCCTCTTCACTGGTCCAGCTCACTTCATGTGTTCTCTGATCTTGTCCTTGTTCTTTAGGATTGCCAGGGGCTGAGTGACTCATGCTACACGCACAAGTGGTGTCTACTTTCTTTTCACCCCAGTGAAATTTTTCCATAATTATCATGTTTTCCACCACTCCCAATAGTCCCCTCTACATCACCACTGCCTTTCCACTTGCCTCTGGACATCCTGGGCTGTGGCTGAGCACTGCACAACTGCATATCATTGCCCTATGTATGAAGACACAAAAGTTCAGCTGTGACACTGTGCAGTACAGATGTGAGCTGCATCCATGATTTATTGCTATCTATAAAAATATATAGTTTGAAATCTGTTTGTGGAAACTCATGCTCTAGTTTACATTAAGTCAGTGACTATTATAATATTTGGCTTATGTTTATTTTTTTCTAGCTAACAGCTACTGATTTGAATTTTCTCAAAGCTTCCAAGGCTTCAGAAGCACTGTTGACTGGATAGCCTCTAGTGTTCCACTTAGGTTGTATACTCCAGGTATCACCTCCAAACTCTCCTGTTGGCCTGTGAACCAATTCTTCCTAACCATTCAAATCCTCATGCCTATATCACAGATCCCTACACTTAAATACTTTCTTAATTCTAAAATCTCTGTTCCACACATAATCTTGTAATATAATGAGTTGGCACATTGAAGGCTTCTATTGCTAATGTTCATTAGGACCTTGGATAATTCTCTTCCCCTCTATCAACGTAGCATAGAAACAATCATAACACATACATCACAAGATTGAAGTATCAATATATCAATAACATATATCAAATGCTTAACACAATACTTGTTGTATGGTAGGTATAGTGGTTGATTGATTGCGTCAATTTGAGAAGTTTAAGAGCTTAATTAAATTGTCTCAGCAATTCTACACTCTAGAGTGGCTCCAGTTTTCACCTTTAGCTTGAATACCATCTCCTGGTTTCTAGCATAGACTCTTCAGTTTCCTCCTTGTATCCTTAAGCCTTCCACTGTCCACTCATCAGCTTTCTGTTGCAGACCCAGTGGCCTCCTGATGTGGGCTTGCATGGAACACTGGACTGAATTCAGACCTTGGACTGAATCCTTTGATCGCCAGTGTGCACACGCCCTCTTCGTGCTCCCTTCCTTATCCATGGCTGACTGTTGTAAGCCAATCTTGTAATTTCTTGTACATTTCTGTATCTTGTGTTGCATCTGTTCCTCTAGTAAACTCCTGACTGATACAGGAAGCATTTCAAAAGTTTTATTGTCCAATGTAAATGACCTTTATTCCTTTAATTTTTTAATACTATCCTACTCCATTCAATATTTAGCTTGGTGTTTTACTTGTCTGTTTTTGTAGCTCTCTAAGTAGGACATTGAGGCTCCAGCCCTTGTGGAATACACTTTCAGTTTAGCCTGGAGCTATACAGTGGTGGTTATTTCTGTCCTAAATTCAGGGTGTGGAGCCTCTAATGGCTAAATATACTTAAACCTTATGCTGTGGTAAGTTAACAAAGCCCCCCCCCCTTTTTTTTTATATTCAGGTCAAATTCAGGACATTGGGCTTGCCAGGCAGGTGCTTATGCCACTGGTTATATCCCGGGTCCCAGGACCCTTTCCTTAACCCTGTATGATATAATTCTATTTTCTATGAGTAGACAATTGGAAGCTATCCTGAGGTCCCTTCCTAATGTTCCCCTCATTCTCTCCGGAGAGTGGTCTTGATCCTATTACCCATAAAATGTCAGGGCTACAAAACACGGATGCTCAGTCTCCAGCCTGTTCACCCATAGCTGCATCTTTGTGTCCTCCCCTTTTTTCCTCCCCTATAGGAAACAGTGCTGTCTCCCTTGCAAAGTCTTATTAATGTTCCTTTCAATGAACACAGAGAGAGTACTTATTGCCATATAAGAAAAAAGATACTGCTTTCATTATATATGAAATTTGAATAAGCTAGTGAAAATAATTCAAATATGAGAAATCATATAGAAAGTTTTAAAATCAGACATTGAATTATAAATTTTTTAAATGGTAGAAAAATTATAATTCAAGAATTATACTATTATTAAATGCTATTAAATATTAATTTTTAAAAGTATGTTTTCTTGGTACATGAGGAAAATAAAACTACTATATATATATATATATACATACACACATATACATTCATATGTACACATACACATGTGTATATACTTATATTCTTACGTGTGTGTATATATAGTTTGTCTTTTGCTCGTCTAAATATTAGATTTTAAGGCTTGACTTGGCTACAGCTATATCTAGTTCTAAAATGTTCTAGTTATATAAGGGAATGATACATTCAGAGTATGTTTAGTGCCCTTGAAAATCAGATCTTCCCTAATAAAATATTCCTCAACAAATATTCTTAAGATGAACACAAATCTCAGATTTTCAAGGCCAAAGAAAATTTCAAAGAACCAGACCCATTAGCTGTTTGAATATTTATCGTTTGCTGAGTATTTGCTGGACCAGGCACATTTCCGTGAGGGGAGAGAAGAGGAAAGGTGGGTGATGACCTGGCAGTTTTATAAACAGGATTATTTGGGAGAACAATAAGAACAGGTAATTCAGAGTGAACTTAGGAGGCAATGTTTCAGCATTACATGTCTAAATTTTGGTTTGGGAATTTGATTTGTCAAATGGGTGATCCCACAGCTCCTTCTTCTATCATCATTTTACCCAAATTCTGACTGCAATAAACCATCTTCCTGTAAAATAGCTGCAGTTATACAAAGCTGTAACTCTTCCCTGTCCATTCTGTACCAATTCTGAACTTGTATCTTCTCATTAGATTCTAACTTGTGCCTGTCTATCCAACACCTCACGTTTGCCATCTACAGCTCACCCTCCCTCAATTCTGAGGGATGGTACTTCCCTTTAGTCCCAGAGGTGTGGATTTACACTAGCAGATACAGATCTGGTCTGTTCTCTTCAACAGTGTGCTGGAAACTAAGGTAACTTTCCAAAAGTCTGCTGCTGGTTGTATGTTGGCAGGTGGGATGATGCAGACTCAGAGGATGACACAGATCTGGAACCCAGGACTGGCAGTTGGCAGTTCATGGACTATTGGAGACTCCTTTTGGTTCTGTAACTCAACAAATTGGCTATATTTAGCGAAATTTTTCTTCCCATTTCCTCATATATTTAGGGAAATTTTTCCTCCCATTTTCTCATTTGAGGATAAAGCCTAAAACTCTTTCTAGAAAGCACCTATAGGAATTTTTATTTTGTTAGTGCTCTTGTCTCACTCAAGTTATGCAGCTCACATTTATTTCCTGTTGGCTTGGTGATACCACACTGCATTGGTTTTCCTCTTCTGCAAGCTGTAACTTCCAAGGCTCCCAGGCTCACTTCTTTTTCTATGCCTGATTGCAGATATTGAAGTACAGCAGGGCTGCTCTTAGCCCTATGACTTCAAATATTGTCTTTATGTTGATCACTGACAGATTTATACATCTATCACTGGCCTTGCCTCTACCTTCTAACCTGATGTGTCCACTTGTTTGTTTTACATCTGCACTTAGTGTCTACCGAGTATTTCTCTAACAGACAAAAGTGATGATTTCTTCATCTTTTTCTCATCTTTCATTAGGATCATGCTTGTAAGACGCAGTGAACTAGGGGCCACCAATCATGGCAAGTATCTTCTGCTAGAATCAGAGAGTTCAGCACTGTGGTTGCTCAAGTGGAGCAGGAGACTATTATTTCTGTGCAGGAAGAGAGGTCAGTACTGTACCATAGCAAGGACTCCTGTGGCTTTTACAATAACTCTGTGTCTCATGCCCTTATGTGATGGATTTTCAACAACCAAAACCACTGACATTCTGTAGTGTTTCCTAGAATGATGAGTTCTGTGTGTGCACAGTAATCCCTGGCATTTGTATAAAGGACGAGTCTGAAGGTCCCACTGGTACAGATCTGCACTTCTTCCAGCAATATTAACTAGGGATGAGTGAGGCAAACATTTCTGAATTTGTCTTCATGGCACTTAAGACTTCTTTTTGATATTTTGGATATTGTCAATAACATAATGGAACAAGTCTTTGGTAGTAGTTTCTCTCTAATCCTCCCACTAACCCTGCAAAGAAAATAGCATCAGATTCAAAGAGGAATACATGGATAAGGTACATATGTGCACAGAGCAGGCTCCAGAGCCTGCCTTCTGCCAGCTATGCCCAGTCCCCCAGTGCCTGCTGCCACATGCGCAAAGGGTCATGCTACATCCCAGCTGGCTTTTCCCCTTGCTCAAGTGGCCTTCCTCTGTCCTCAGGGCATCTTGTAGCAGATTCGCTAGTCAAGTATTTCAGTGGTCCTCTGAAATGGTCCTCTGAAACAAGCACATCCTGCTTTAGTTTAGATACTCAATGTCCTGTAGAGGTCTCAGTGTTAAAGACTAAGGCATCAGGGGGATATTATTGAGAAATGTTGGAAACTTTAGGAGGAAGGTCCCGGGGGAATTCCTTTAGATCTCTAGGGGTGTGTCTTTATGGGAGTTGCTCTAACCCTGGCCCTCACCCTACTCAGAGTTTGCTTCTCAGCTGAGGAGGAGAGCAGTTTGCTCAAACATGGACTCCAGCCATGGTGTGCTGCCTGTTTACAGGCCCAAAAGAGTGCAGCTACTCCACTGTGGACCAAAACCTCCACCACTATGATACATAGTAATGAGCCTTTGCTTGCAACTGTTTTATTTGTTATTACAATGATAGGAAGCTGACTATTATGGTTTAAAATGCCTAGATGTCCTTCAGGAGCTGCCCCATAACCATAAGTTAAGCTTTGGAAGGTGGCTGGCTCATGGGGTCAGGATAGTGGGCTTGCTGGCTTATTTCATAGTAGGATATGAGAACAGGAACCAAGTAACTGGTGATGTGGTCCATGAGGGTTTACTCCCTTTCCTGGTGGCTCCCTTCAATCCTTTCTAGATGCCATAAGGAGAGCAGCTCTTCTCTACCAGGGCTGAAGTGATGCTGACCTGACACGGAGCTAACCGACCATGGACTATAATGTGAGCCACAGAAAAGCATCTTTTTTTTTTTTCTGTGTTTGATTTTATTTTTTAAAAATACATTGCATATTGTTTTCTTAGTAGTTATTTGTTGTTCAAGGTGCAGACATGATATTCTATTTACAAACACTATTAGAGCAGATCCTTCTATCCACTGAATTAAGAGAACGTAGCTGTATACCTACCTTTTTTTTTAAAGCTGATTCATAGTACAGTTTCAGTAATTAGTACTCTTTACATTGCTATCTTCTGAGTCGTTATCCACAGTATGAGAAGCAGACAGGATATCCTGTCCAAATGCTGTGCAAATCTTTCTTCTCATAGAATTACATGAAAGTAGCTGCATATTTATCCTAACTGTTCTCTTTAAGGTGTGGTGTTAGTATTTCCTAGTAACAAGCAACACCCACTAACTAAGGCCTTGGTGTTGTTTTATATTTGAAGATATTACTAGGATCTGATGTATAGAGAGGAGGAAGTATATGTTTGTTAAAGAATGAATTTTTTAGCTGGGCGTGGTGGCGCATGCCTGTAATCCCAGCACTTGGGAGGCTGAGGCAGGAGGATTGTTGTGAGTTCGAGACCAGCCTGAGCTACAAAGTGAGCTCGAGGCCAGCCTGAACTGCATAGTGAGACCCTGTCTCAAAAAGACAAAAAAAAAAAAAAAAAAAAAAAAGAATGAATTTTTTTTTAATACTGTGTGCTTTCTTTGAATTATGACATTTAAGATAGCTTTAAATCTCTTATTTAGCAAAGAAGATGGAAAGACCAGAGTTTCTACCCATTTGCTCAGTTAAGGACAAAATTCGGAGAGTGCTGATTCTTCAAATACCTCTTCTTTACCATGAGAATGAGGGAGACATCCAGATTTTTGCAATTACAATACCTCAGCTTCAGGAAGGTCTCCCCTCATGTATGTGATAAAGCAGGTGCTTGGAATGAGGCTTTTTCAGTACTTTTAAACCACACACTGTATTTACATCTTCAGTACCTCTGTTGTTTGACGTTGAATATTTGACATAAAGTATTTTGTTTCTTGAATGCAGTAGAATATTTGTGTTGGAGACTTTCACAAATGTGCTGAATAAGGCACATCTTGTCAGGTTACCAATGTATCCAATTTGAAAATAGTTGTCATAGAACTGAGATTGTTTGTAAGAGGGGGACTCGCTATATTTCTTATGATTCAGTTTTAAGTCACAATAATAAATTGCTGCAAAGAATGACTAGATCATTTATCAATCACAAATATCCATGAACTTTGTTCTCATCTCATGTATTGCTAATGCATAATTTAAGTATGTTAAACAATAAGAATGATTATTAGTAAGCTTTTGTTAAATGGGAGTGGAATTTCTACTTTTACTAAAACTAAGTGAAAGAACTTATTTTTTTAAGACAAGGTCATCTTGTGTAGCCCAATCTGACCTTGAACACACAGCAATCCTCCTGCCTAAGTCTCCTGAGTATTGGGATTACAGGCCTGCACCACTACATCTGGCTTAAGTATATGATTTAGTGTTTACAGTGCCTTAAAAATACCCAAACTCATCACAGAAGTTAGCTCTGATGTGACTTAACTAGGGTAAACTTTTTAAAAATACAATTTAACCTATTTTTTTCAATTCATAGTTGGTATCAAAGAATCATCAGAGTAATTAAATCTTAGTCTTGAGTGACACTTAGAGACTTCGTCCAAATTGTTCATATTGCCAAAAAGAAAACTTCCACAGGAAAAATGTAATAACTCCCTGATTCCACACCCCATATCTTAGTGGCTGAGGCCTCAGGACTCTACTTACAGACTGTGACAGTAAAATATCCAAGGCAGGGTCCAAGAAGCCAACACCATTGGCTTAATGATGACAAGGTAAGCAGTACTGTTGCTTGTTCCTTTGACTCTAATTTTGGTACATTAATTCTCAGTCCAGTTTGGTACCATGTTTCTGGCATCTCTCTCTTTCTGCTTGTCTTATTCTCCACTCCTACTCCTGAGATCCTCACTCAGTCTTTGCAAAGAAATTAACTCCTCAGAACTAACCATTTTGGGCTCAGCTCGAAGCACCAGCTTCCAACTGTATTCAGTTTTTTATGCTTGCATTTATCCTTTCATGAACCATGGTTTGTATCAAACTGTTTCTGGCCCTTAATAACATTCTCAAGGGGAAAGTTATTAGGATCTTGACTGATAGAGCTGAAGATGCAAGGATAGTGCTTGACCTTCTATCCAGCCCACTGTTCTTTATATCATAACCCCTTATGAAGCTAGGAGAGAGAAGAAGAATGGTGGATACTATTTCTGTAATAAAACAATTCAAGCCTCAATTTTGTAGAAGAAAGCATTGCTAATATTAGAATATAAAAAAAAGTTGTCAAGACTTTACTAGTAGTCTTCTAAATAGTCTAAGATGCATTGGAAATGAATGCACAGCAGGGGATATATAATCAAAGGCCTCTCTGAAAAATAAATGTGTAGCTCAGACTTACAAAAAGCTTGAGAAGCAAAAAGTCTTGCTTGAGAATTCCACTAAAATGTAAACAGATCTTCCTCGACATTTTTGTTCCACTTCTCAGGCAGATTGTATTAGGCATTATCACTGAAGAATTATAACCTAGCAGGGCCATTTGTCAGGGGATGACTCAACTAGAGGCAATGAAAAGCCAAGCGGGCAGATCAAGAACTTCACAAAATCTGCAAAACAAGAGATAGGAGCAAAGAATTCTTAGTTGAATAATTTGTACTTTCATAGTATACAACAGATTTTACAGGAAGAGCAACTTGAAATCAGAAACTAGTCTGTCTTGTGAAGGAAGTCTTCAATTGATCCCATAATAATGGGATTATTATGTCACAGTTGAATCACCTTGAGTGTCATAGTTTGCATCATAAGTTTGTTCCAGAACTCATGTATTAAAGATTTGGCCCTTGGCCTGGTAAGATAGCTCAATGGACTAAGTGCCTGCTTAGTTAAGCTCAGGGACCGGGATTTAATGCCTGGTACTGAATGCCGCTTCAGCCCCACCCTTCAGGTAAACTAAGCCAGTGACAGAGTCTGGCATGGTGGTGCAAGCCTATAATCCCAATGCTGGGGAGGCTGAAAATGGGAGGATCACTAAGAGTCCAAGCTGTGTAGTGAGACCCTGCACCAAATACATAAAGTAAAAAAAATAAAAAAAACTTGTTCCTTGAGATGGCCCTGTGGGAGGGGGTGGAGCCT